>JAPYYW010001457.1:0-28848 GCA_030522545.1 Cremastinae sp. A BG-2022a
ATATTTATTGGCAAAAATTGCACTTTTCGGTACTTCGCCATAAGAGCACGTGTTAAATATTTCGATTTTTAACAACAAATATCTCAACTTCGGCACGGTTAAACCTTATAAAATTTGGCATGAAGCTTTACACAACATTAAAGAATGTATGTTTAGTTTTTTAAAAAAATCTGTCAAAATTTTTTTTCCACATTTTGGTAATCATATAACTAGTACATTTGACCTTGAATGACCTTGTATTGCGAGTATGTTGTTTTCGAGACAATTTGTAACAACTTTTTTTAATGAACTTAGACTCACAAACCACTCGGTATGTGAGAAAAAATGAGTTGAAACTTTTTGATTGGACTGTCACGATACAACATCCTTAAATAAAAAATTACAATATCATAAATTAAAAATAATATGAAGAAACATTTGATTTTTACCCATTTCCATCTCTATAAAGTTAAAAAAAGTTATTCTAATGAAAATGTTTGTACATACTTATTATTCTAAAAATGAACCAAGGTGGTGGTGAATATTTGGAAAAGTTTAAACAAACACGATGGGAACTGAATCGACCTGTACCATCGAAATTCATGCCCGAAAAATATGTCGCAGTGGTAAGGAAACAATCAAAGTTTTCCAAGTTCTCCATTCGCGTTTCTGAGAAGAGAGTACAGAATGTGTTTCAGAGTTGTTCGCTTTTGCAGAGAAAACAGTGCGTCTGTCTCTTGTTACACGTTCTATTCTATGCATATACACGCGTTTTAATAAAATGACGTGAAATATTGAATGTCTCGGAGAATACGTTTTTAGAACAGTTTGATAGTTAAGCGTTTATGTACAAAAGGCAATTTGCAGTATTATTTCATTCCCTCGTATTTTTACTGAAGTGAATGGAATTTCAAATTCATTTTCTTCGCGAATTCTCAGTAAAGTATTACATCGACTGGGGCACTTTATGTGTGAAGACGTTGTGGATAAGAGTCTGAAATAATGTAAATAGAAAAATGGTCGAGAAGTCAGAGGTCATGTGCCAATATGAGGGATAAATAAGCATGAAGAAGTCGTTGGAAGATCGACGAAGCGATGAGAGTTGGCCTGGAAAAACACTCATGTTGGATGTTGCCCGAAAACTAAACTTCTGCCTCCCCGACGCCTGACACAACCCCCGAAATAACAAAAGCATTTTCCCGGGCGTTTACGCGAACGCCGAGCCGGTGCGGCCCGGAGTACAAACGTTTCTTCCCATTTTCCGCTTCTTCTCTTATTTTATACCTCCGCAGAAGAAGTGCTCGTGCTTTGTATCAAAGCAAACGCCGAATGTTGAACCCAATTCCCGTTCGGTATACAGTAATGCCAAATAAGGGAGACAAAAATAGCAATAAATCGAAGCGGAATACGGTTAAAAGTGCGTTCAACCGATCGAATCTTTCCTCCCCGGATGAAAACGAAACATTTTGTTTGCACGGTATTTCACGGGTCTGGAAAATTTTGTTGTTATCGCGTGTCGCCATGAATCATTGATTCGAGCACGAGAAGCGAGCGCTCATAAGTTTTACAGCGACGCGTCTCAGTGGAAGAATTCGATGACTAATGACAACGAGTTTTATGAATAAAGCTCCAAGAGAAACGTTGCCAAGCGCAATGTTCGAACTCGCAATCGTCGATCCGAATATTTGCGATGAGAGATAATCAAAGAATTTCGTGCAAATCCGATACTTGATCGCGGAGTCTTGATTGTGGGGGTGCGCACCCTATCGCGTACCCATTGGAAAAAAAGAGGTGCGAGGGGGTTGCAGAGGCTTCCGTTGAAAGGTCGTTCAGCGTGTAATGTGCCGGGGAATAGCGGTGTGTGTGGAACATCTCCCGTTAACGCGAGAGGTTAACAATCGGAGTGTAACAATGGAGACGTTTCATTATTCGTCAGCGATTCATTCTTCGAAAAAAGGAGCGAGAAAGAAAAAAAGGGAGGGAGGGAATAAAACGGGCCGACGAGCCAACGTACTTTTCCTCGTTTGTTTCTCGCGCCTTCGTGCCAATTCTCTCTAGTGTGTGTGTATGTGCGCAGAAGAAAAAAAAAGAAGTAGACGAGGGAAATCACTTGAAGGGTAATACCCGCGATTTTTTAAGCACAACAATGCGCCTTGTGGCCGTAAAAGCCGAAATAGGCCTTCTGTCACATTTGGAGAACGCCGCCATCGCCCCCGAGAAATTTCACCGACGCAGGAGAGTGGAAAGGGTGAGGTTGGCTGCTGGCAGCTACTTTTATGAACGCTCGCGTACGCGGCCTCTCTCTCTCTTTTACACGGGACACGATATTCCGGTGCGCTTCCATTTCTACCCGACGATGGTATTACATCTAGAGGATCAAGTTCGCATAGCTAATCCTCGGGCATGCTTCCAGCGGCCGTGTTTGCATCGGGCAAACCCGCGCTCGCCCACTTTATCCCGCCCTCGCGCGCTCTTCCGCCATCCTCGCGACGCTTTGAATTAAATCCTCCTCACGGGCTCGTTACATTTCACACACTATATACCTCCTCTTTTACTTTTTTAATCCTCGCTCTCCTTATTCACGCCGGGCTCCTTAAACGAATGAACGCGCCATTGTCCGACGAGTTCTTAAAAACGCCGCTCCTGAATACGCAAAACGTCCAGGCTCGTGTTCCACTGCATTAAGGGAATTTAACAATTTAGCGTAATTACTGATAAATTGGCTGAAAAACCACGATCGAAGACGATTTTTTGAGCAGGGATAATCTCTCCTCTCTGCGATGTTACGAATCCTAGATCATTCGCGATTCTCTTTTGTATGGGATATATGTATTGTCAGAGGGATTTACATGGATCGTTACCAGCCGATTTTCAGGGCTGATCCTACTGTGGTTGCAAGATCACACGAACTGTTGCCGTACACGCGTGTATATTCACGACGCGTGTATTCATATCCTTTCGCTCATCGATTCCCGATCCTCCTCTTTCCATCCTTGTACCAGTTCGGGGAAGCTCAAACCCCCGCCTCATCGTTCCTCTTTTACTCGAGGCATGAAATCGTGGTTACGATGTCGCAAAGCCATCGAGATGATTCCGACGCGGCGCATCTGCTGCGATGCAAGAGCCCCAGGCTTTCACGAGCTCTGAGCCCATCCCGATCGGAATACCAGTCCAAAGCCTCAAGTGCCACCTTTACACAACACGAATAAAATATTTTCCAAATGTCGCATTCCCCGTTAACTCTGATATTTTTATACCCCCGGGCGAGATCCTATTCGGTATCGAAAAAAATTATTAAAAATTGAACAACGTAGACATGTGCGTTAGATTTATCTGTTCCAACCTACGATGCAAAATAAAATATGTACATTTTCAATTCTAAGCTTCCGACGTACAATTTATCCATCATGTTATATTATTTTATAAAACGTTTGTTCGGTAGAAAATATGTAAAGAAAAATCTTAGACAATTATTTAGGTTTCAGAATTGCAACCCGAATGTCTAAGATTTCAGGAGAATCTCTTTCTTGAATAACTTCTCCATATCTGCTTGAATCAAACAATATGAAACCAAGATTGACATTCAACTCTCGTTCATCGACAAAAATTAATGAAAAGCCCAGGAGAATTTAAAATGGATTTAAACAATACCATCTCTTTTTTGAATGATATGATCTGAGTAGAAAATAGAGCGATAATTTCTCCAACCTACTTGAATGAAATGATATGCAACCTAGATCGACGTTCACCTATCGTTCATCAATGAAAATTAGTGAAAAGGTAAAGAGAATTAGAAATAAATTTGAACAACACTAAGGTTTTCAGCCTCGCCAATGAAATAATGTCAATAATTGAGGCGCATCGCGAAGCCGTATACATGCATATGTATATGTCTTAATCATCGTTATCTCGAGCTAATTGTCTTGTAGGGCGCGCTGCGCATACAAGAGACATTTGCCCTGTCATAGATCTATACAATTCGCCTTTAGCAATCGGTAGGAATTAATGAAGGCGGGTATGTGTTTGGAGTTTCCGTCAGATATAATGCAAATGACGAGAATATACGTTTACACCGATATAGGACATTGAAGACATATATACACGTATACAAAAGATTAGTTTGTCAATGCATTATTGCGGTCTCTCCGTATATAAGCGATTCAAGATCCGATGAATTGCATTGCCCCGTGAATTCACTGACGATTTCTAATCAGAATTCATGCGTCAAATATCGAAGTACGGCTCGATAATTATGTGTTGCTCCGATGCAATCGGTCCCGCAATCTCGCGATCGCTTCAATTTACAAATGTCCATAGCACATCACGATATTTGTTTATTAACGAGATGACGAGATGTTCCAATTTAATATAAACGACTGTTGGACGATAAATACACTTTTAACAGAATATCTTTAAAATTTTTGGTTTTTATGACTAAAAATTTTTTTACGTAGCTTGAAGCATAAAAAAACGTTCAAAAACGTTTTAAAAGAGTCATGTTTGATCATTCGACCAACGACTCGCAAGCTTTTACCGATGTTACAGTTGATTGAAAAAAAGGTTTCATTTTTTTCGATATACAGAGTTAAACGAGCAATAATGTTTATCGAAAAACAAATTTCAGTTTTCGTATTTTCGTTTCTATCAATTTCGCAGTCAAAATGTCAGTTTCTCTTTGAAAAGCTTTTTCTCTCTCTCTCTCATTTTTTTTTCTATCAAACGGAATAGGTTGTATTTATAAATACGCAATGTGCAGATGCTATTTCCTATTTATCGGCATGATCAATTCCCATCGCTCCCTTTTCACCATTTTTGCTCGAGGATATCGAACGATATGTGGCCGCATTTATACGAGTTTTATATTATGTACGAGTTTTCTAACGCTTTCCAATTGCAAAAAATATAATAACGTACAAACGTACGTATGGTCATACAAGTGCACGAGCAGTCGTACACGTTCGCCCTGCTTCTGCGAACATGACTCACTTGACGCTGAGAGTTTTGTCATGAGGTCGCTCCAGCTCGAAGCGTAATTTAAATTCGATTTGCAGATTCCATTTAGATTTCTAGAACGATCCTGAAGGAAAATATTTCTCCGCCAGACTTTTTCTTCGCGATTTGTTTAATTATTTTTTCACTTTCCGGTATATTTTTCTAAGAAAAATACAAGTGTACAATCATACATTTAAACAGATTTTTACCATAAAGTTTTTCTTTCCGTTTGGACAATTTCCCATCATATAAATAGACTTGAGATTGATTTTTTAAGAATGTCTGATTGGCAGTCACCAAAAAGATCATCGTTTTGGTCTTTGAATATGCAAGAATAAAGTTCGTGAAAATTTTTTAATAATATTCTTTTATAGATGCTTTTACGGAGTATTTTCAGAGATAAAGAAAAAGATGAAAATTGCCTGGGAAGAATTCTGGACGCGACAACCACGAGCGATCCCCGCTGGTATTCCTGTTTTGCGATTTGGGTTGCGGTACATTTTCGAGAGAGCGCTTCAAGAGGATCCGAAGGGGGGTCGCACAGCTGGAAAGCTCTCTTACAGAACCCGGTGCGCGATTCTCCGCTCTCTTCGGTACATCTTCGAGCTCCTTCAAACTATATATTTAGCGGGCTGGCGACACGAGCTAATATTAGATGGCATTGTCAGTTTGCATCGGACAGGAGAAACGTTCCCTCCGGAAACCACGAAATTCAGTATTCAATTATGTATTCGGTAAATTTATCCAGTGATAAAAAAAAATTCACTCTATATATCCACCGAATAATGAGATTAATTCATTCGTCGGAATAATTAAGTCAACGAAGCGACAGGCGAAATTTTCGATTAAAGAAATTACTTCGCGAGGTGGCGCATCGAGAACCATCGTTCGCTGTGCAATCAATACTTTAAAACTCGTGATTGTTATACTCGGTATATGTTTGCGATCAAGACGATGGAGCATTCCTACGGGATGGAAATGTTTCGCGTGTAAACCGAACGAATCAACATCCCGATTCGACGTACACACACCCACGCACGCCCACACTTACATGGGTACATAGATCGATGGACGCATCTGTCAAATTTTACGCTTTACCACCACCCAGCAGTAACTGGTATACGTGCTGGATTCTCAGCAAATTCGGTTCATTCCCATCGCGCTATTTTTGTTTGTTCAAAGCTCAGCCAAGTTCCAAAATATCCGTCGAATATTCATTCGCCTCGGCGAAAATACATTTTTCACGTCGCGTTTTATTCTCGATGAGAATTATATATGCTTTCTTTTTTCTTCCTCTATTTCGATAGATGTCGCTTATTAATTGATTTTTTTTTTACGGAGTCAGGTAGACGAGAAAAGTTTCAACCGATTTTTCATAATTTGTGTCATTGAAGAAGAAGCAGACGGAAAAGTTGCACACGGAGAATATCTATGAGTGTACCTAAAAAATTCGATCAATAATAGCGTGTTCAGGAACAAAACCCCCGCACTTTTATCAGCCGTAATTCACATTAATTTCCATACAGGTGAACTTTATTCGAAATAAATGAGTCTCGATCTATAGAGCCTGAAGAGCGAGATTTAAAGAAAAAGAAACAAATTGACGGTCGATCGAGGAACAAAAATCAACGAATTCATCGGTAGAAGAAACTGTCGAACCGCCGGGTTTTTGACAAAAAACGAAATTCACGTTTATCGTTGGAGGAGAGATTGGGACGATTATTCAGCAGGATATAATAAATTCAGGAGATTGAGGTGTGTTTGCAGAGTTGTTCACTCGCAGTTTGAATCAAAATCGATATTGGCATCGAGGATTCCATCAATGGAAGTCTAAGCAGGAGCGATCGCGGGCGGACGATGTCCCACGAGGTCTTGTGAGGCCTCGGCGTGGCAGCCGATTGGTACATCGACGAGTACGACGATATAGCACGTTCGATTGTGCAGGAAGGGATGTGCGAGCGGGACTGTGTGTGTGTACGAGCTCAGAGGTAAGAGAATGAGGGTGTGTGAGCGAGGCGAAGCAGGCGATGGTCGTCAATAAGCCCGAGTCCGCCTTGAACGGCCGTAAATGGGTCTAGATGGCTCTCGCCGCTGTAATTAGTTGATGGGCAAGGGAGCGGCCACAAAGGATCGCCGTCTTCGCGTACAAACGCGCCCGTCGGAGAATCGGAAGCCGAGCAAGACTTTGATTCCGTGCTTCGCTAGTACTTTTCACTGGACAAAAGCGCACGGAGCTCGATTGGACGGACGACGACGTAGTGGTTCGAAAAGAGGCGCAACGACCGAGTCCAACAACCTGCCGATCGACATTGTGGACCCGAAGAATTAGGCGAGCCTCGGCTAAGTGGCGATAAACGAGAGCTCGCTGAATCGCATGTCACGAGCCCATTATTTCCGTATACCTCATCGTGATCCTACATTTCGTCCATTATTCGTACATGCGCGATGAGCGCACGAAACACGCGACGCTTTTATACCTCCGAGCATCGTTTTCGCGAGCTTTCGAAACCATCGAATTTTCTCCCGGCCCTTTTATTACTCCTATAGTGACGACAAAAGAGAAAAATAATAGAAGCGAACGCACGGATTCGAGGTTCCTGCACTTTAAGCATCGGCTCGCCGAGATCTTAACGGCTGCCGAAACTTTTCCAAATAACTGTCGTTATGACGGGAAGAAAATGGAGTCTGTTTGCCATTCGTATATTTATTACGCTCGCGTGATTTCCAAAAGAGAGAGCGCTGGGAGGTGATTCTCGCGAATATACGGAAATGCACGAACAAACTCTCTCTCTCTCTCGCTAGACAGAAAATTTCGAGAATTGCAATATCGCGCGATCTCCCAAATTTCTATCTATCGCTTTTCTCGAAATCGCGTACTCGTTTTCTTACGACTCAGCTTATACGTGTGTTCACGGAATGTGCAACATAATCTCTCTCTCGTTTTCGGTGCGCTCGCGGAATATTTCTACCGCGGAGTCTTGAATTCAGGCTATATCTCGCGTGGTTTCGTGCCTTCTCGAGCGAACTGTTGCGAGGCGCGAAAACGTGCCAGCGAACGGAAGGAACAGATTACAGAAGGAGGAATGGCTCGAGGCCGCGGGAATATTTCAATTTTGGTTTCACCGAAGATGTAACGCGCGACAAAATTTACGACAGTAGAGAGAGGGCAACGTCTTCCCCTGACATGCGAGCTTCTCTCATCGATTTGTTGAATAAACGATGTCTGCACGAGAGTCGATAGCGCGCAGCGCGAGGAAACGAAAAGTGACAGCAGCCATCAACGACAGGCTACTTCGTCCCGATTGAATTGCGTCGCGCGCGATGAGAATTATTCTCGGGCGCTTTTTGTAAAAATATTCGAGCTTAGCCGGAGATTTATGCGCAACGAGAATGAACCTTTTTTTACAGAATATATTTCGATGTGTGTTCCATTTTTTTGAAATAGAAAAAAAAAGAGTTTTTTATGCATTGCTGTCAAAAACATGGTTTTTCGAGCGTCGCTGAAAATGTGAGGGTGGCAAAATGAGCGAGAAGGGTGAGAATAAGGATACTAAGGGTGGCTGTGTGTGAGCTGAACCGCACGGGATGAGGGGGAACCTCAAAAGGTTCCACATTTCAGACAAGTCAGGGAGCGGTCGAGCACGAGAGCTTTGTCGCCCTCATTGTATTGAATTGCCCGCGACTAACCCTTGAAAATATGTGCACACACCGGGTGTGTATGCGGCTTTCGAAACTCGTGCCCCTGTGGATCTCAATCAAACGACCGGAGCATTATATTCATCATCGCCTTTTCTTTTTGCCGTAGCGCGAACCCTTTTCAAGAAAGGCGAGCGGTTATATACGCGCGCCAAGCTTTGTCCTTACATCGTTCGCAGCAGTGCCAAAAGTAACGAGGAAATTTAGTACGCCGCAGTTAGCGAGTTTTCCTTTGCAGAGCAACGCGCCAGAGCAACGATAACGCTGAGCGTACAATAACCGGAACCTCAGAGCCAACTTTCATTAAGGCTCCAAAGATACATATTGTTACAGGGAAAGATCTAAGGAAGATGGATGAATTTTTCCGCCGAGGTAAACTCGTTCTTTTCTTCTTCTTCAACGCTCCTTTCCCTTTAAACTCTCAAATCGTTGACGCGCATATATAGCGACGAGTCTTGGAAAATCTCAAAGAGACTGATTGCTTGATGCGAAAAAAGAGGAAAAATAACACGATGAAAAATAATGCGGACGAGAGTTCTCGATAATACTCGATACCGATCCTCAAAAAGGGAGACGACCTTTTTCGCAGGTCGGACGTGAATACACAAGCGGACTAGATCGTCGAGTGCGAAGCTCACCGCGGAGTGCGATTCGTCATTGTTTCGCGCGAACGGAAGTTGCTGGGAGGGATCTCGAATGTACGGGAGAAGAGATCTCTCGTGCTTGTTCTAGCTGCTTTATTACGTGAGGAACAGCAATTTTCAAGAGGCGATTGAACGATTTCCCATTCGTGTCGTGCAGTCATTAACAAGCCACGTACTAACACGCGCGCAAGCGTTCTCGGACGCGCGAGAACGGACGGAGCGGAGACAACGAGGCCGCGCGCGTTGTTGAGTGCGTCAAGTGAAGGAAGGGAGAGAGCCGCGCCAGGATAATGGACCTTTTGTGAATCCCAAATTAGTTGATGGCCAGTGAACAGTGTGGCTGAAGTAATGCCAGGCGGATTATGCGGTCGGCGGAATGGCCCTCGAAAACGGTCGCCGCAGCGTGTGTCGCACTCGATAAATCACACCGATACCCTTTCCGGCAAAATTCCGGATCTAACCTCTTGTTAGACCCTTGCGACTCGGCCGATCCTCCCTTTCGATTCTCTTTCTTTTTACAATTCGATCGAATTACACCAGAAACATCGTACCGACATCAATACACTGGATTTATCTGTAAAAACGTCGATTACCCCAATTCGTCTACAATTTCCAATGATTTTTACATATATTCTCTGATCGTCGAACGTTCTGAAATGAACTTCATTCGGTTTCCTTCATTTGTCAATTAGGAAAAACGTATGTATAACAATTCTATTACGTAATCCAATCGTTTGATTACCAACTGAATGCATTTATACCAATAAAATATTCATTATAGTCATGAATAGGAAGTGTAGGGAGTAAATATATTAGCTGTGATGACTTATTCGCAAATTCAACGCGCTCTGAACGAAATTCAATATGAATGGTTACTCGTGCGTTGGACAATTAATGAGCTCGACGCTTTCATTCGTCTTTTTTTATCTCCTCCTGTGCTTCGTAGCTTTTTTTCTGTACATTCGGTGCACATTTTCTGTTCTTTTCATATACACACGCCGCACCATCAACGTTTCAACGGGCTAATAAAGGGGCAACGGAGATAAGACGGATAAATGAACCGAGAAGTACGAGCTTGCTCGTTTACTTTTTTCACGCGTTCTCTTCTCCAAAATATACACTCTTGCAAAATATGCTCCTCGAATACGCTAAAAATTCACTTATGTGTGTATTTTTCATGATTTACCGACTTTGATTTCATTTCTTTTGATCTGTAATTACTAAAAAACCAGTTAAAAATGTTTTCATCCCTCTCATCTACAACTTTGCTCATTTGTAAATTTTCAGCTCGTAAATTATTCACTCTTTCCATTCAGGAATAATTTCATGGAGGAACAATGATTTCTTTTACGTCGAATATCATTCTGTAATGCGAGAGGTAAAATTATAGGATATTAGAGGATAAAAAAGTTCAGAGAGCTTTTATTGATGTGAATTTTTTCATAACAAAAAATGCAGGATGTGTTTGCATCAAGGGTGCATATAATTCAGAACTTTTCACGCGCTATGGAGAACTTGTAGTTTCATGCAAACGAGAGAACAACGAAAAACAAAATTTCAGAATGTTTAAAAAGCGAAAAATCCTCTCTGTAAGAGCACTACTTTATTTATTATTACAGAATCTCATTTTTCAGGTTATATCCATATGTTTTATGTTTTTATAGAAAAAGTTTATATTCCATCCATTCAATTTTGATGCTTTTTATTAATGTATATGATTAACCTTCGAAAAGGACTTTTTAAAAATTTCTGATCGGAGAGACTCTTTACCTTATGCAAAGAAGAGAAAATGGTTACTTCTCTGAGATCTTTATTTACGCTTACTTCTGAATGAAAAATGAAGAATCTCTTTAATAATTTCTTCGACAAGTTCATAAAAATATTCTGAGTACATATACTATTATATATGGAAACGTTTTTATGCCATTATCGCGAAAAACATGAAAGCCGATAGAACTACTTTAAGCAGGAGAGATGGGTTTTTTCCGCAACCCACGAATAGAACCCGGTTTTCCTTTTCTTTAAAGTAGAAAAAAAATTTAAAAATTTATTTGGTACAGCGGAAAAGAGAGGATGAGGGATTTTCCATGTTGTGTTGAAAAAGCGTATAGAGAGCATTCTGTAGAACGAGGAATAGAGGGTTGTTCCATATAAGCGTGAAAGGCGAGCAAAGAAAAGGGAAAGAAAGGAGACTGAATTTGAAATTGTCGTAGAAATGAGAAAGCGGATAAGTGGGTGCAGGTACGAAGTAGATCGTCGCCATATCGGATATTCTCGCGTGCACACGAAATATACACAACGTCCGGATAAAAGAGAAGAGAAAAAGAAAATGGAGGGTCTTCTCTTTCCCTCATCTCTTATTCTCGCTCCGGAAAATCCGTCCCTTTTTCCAACCGTGCTATTATCACTTCCGTGAGCGTCTCATCATCACCTTTTCATTCTCGTTCTTCGTTCTCGCTGTTTTTTCCGTTCGCACGTTCCTCCCCTCGTGCTTTTCCACCAGGTTTCCCGCTCGCATTGCTCGCGTTACAGAAAACTCTTCTTCTCCCTTTTCACCGAAAAAACGAACACTTTTCGCATCAGGAAAAAAAAAGATTACCCTCGAGGAAATGAAAACTTGCGGGTATCCTTGTCCAGCGTAAAATCGCGCTCTTTTTCGACGATTCAACTACAAGATAAAAGTTAGCGGACCCTTTTCACGGTGCGACTCATTTCCGGTCGCGCGCGCACGCTCCCGCCTCTGAAGAGGCTCAATTCTTTTTTGTCTCGCTGTTTTCCGCTCTCTGGGCGAAAGTTTGAAAAAATAGAAAGGGGGAGATGCAGAGAAAAAAGAGAGAAACGGAAAGAGGAGTAGAAGAAAACGGACAACCCTTCGGGTTAAACCGCTACGTGGACAATTCGAGTAATTAGTCGCACACTTCTTTTCCACGGTGCTATACGGGGGGAACATCTCGTTTTGAAAGAAAGTCTCTTCTGCTCCGGCTAATTCCGTACAGCACGAGGATCCGCGCGCGCGCGCGTTTTCCCTCCAAACGGGGATGCTTTTAATTCAATTCCGTTCGTGACTCGTATGCCGTATAAAGTCCCGAGAGAAACTCCCAGCGCAGGTGTACCATTTTTCTTATTTTTTTTTATTTTTACTTTTTGCTGTCTCTCAATCTCGACTTTGCTTCTCACGCTTTTTATCGAGAGCCGAGCGCGCAACGTCGAAACATTCTATGCTCGCAATATCGACGTTTTTCCTGATTTCATCAAGAATTGAATTATACACGAACTAATTTTTTTTCTATCTCTCTCTCTCTTCTGTATTTTTTTTTGAAAGCCGTTTATTTATTAACAGCTCTAATTTGCAATTTTACG
This sequence comes from Cremastinae sp. A BG-2022a, assembly GCA_030522545.1. NCBI lineage: Eukaryota > Metazoa > Arthropoda > Insecta > Hymenoptera > Ichneumonidae > Cremastinae sp. A BG-2022a. The sequence continues at coordinate 12,672 of JAPYYW010001457.1, forward strand.
AAGGGGTTGGCTTGAGAAAAGTGTAGATAATTTGATTTGAGAGTGTTCTGGAGGTGTGCGCGATCAATTGTCGCTCAACGATCTCTCGACAAACTCGGCTGAGGCTTATATAGCGCAACTCTGTCACAATAAATTAAATAAATTTCGCGTCCCGTGAAAATTTTCAGAAATTTTCACAACAAAATGAAAATTAAGTAAATGAGAAAACAATCTGTATTCTCATAACAGATTGAGAAAACAATCTGTTATGAGAAAACAGATTGTTTTCTCATAACAATTATTTTAAGTTGCTTTTAATAATATTGCGACGTAGAAAAAATAAAAAAATATGGGAAATGTACATTTGAAAAAAAAAAACATACTGAGTGAATTTCAGTAAATTCACTCTCTCAGTAGACAAGAAGAACGAAAATATGGAAATAATTTTTAATGTACCCGAGTCCACGTAGTTTTTGTACAATTTTATTAAATTTTCATTTCCGAGAATGATTTAAATTCTAGGAATTATCTTCGTACTCATCGAATCCTCCAGCTGTAAATTTACTACGGAATAACCGTAGCGTTTATAATTCTTGTTTCCATTTTTTTCACTAGTCAAACTAAGAGTGATTTTTTTTTAAAGAACGAAAATATGGAAATAATATTTAAAGTATACCTGAATCCGGTATTTTCACAATTTTGTTAAATTTTCAATTCCGCCGAGAACAATTCAAATCCTAAGAATTAATCTCAAGCTATAAATTTATTACGAAATAGCTTTAGCGTTTATAATTACTTGTTTCCATTTTTCCACCATGTCAAACTTTCTGAGATAAAACATTTTTCTACACTGAAATCGAATTAAAACATTGACGAGCTCGTGAAACACGAAAACTTTTGTCATTTGTTAATTCGAAAAGTTGATAAAATGGGGAAGAAGAGAAAGAGAGTGTACAACGAGGTGTGCTCACTCGGGAAATCGAGACACGAACGAACTTTAGTCTTTGGTGAAAGATACGGTGGAACGTGCGTAGCCGAGCCGCACGCGTACGGATCTTTGATCACAATTGCGAGGACAAAAGAAACATATTGAAGAAGGAAAGAGAGAATGACGGGAAGTGGAGAGAGAGCGTGCAATGGCAACTTTTTCCGAGGCTGAAGAGAGTTCTTGGAAATGCGGGATGTACGGCAGCGAGCGTTGCATCTTGAATCGATCAACGCGATTCAACCGGAGAGGTCTCTCTCTCTCTCTTTCTCATGGCACAGCAGCGAGAAGACCCCTGAGAAGCGAACAAGCACCTCATTGTTTCGCCAAAGACTCTGATACCAGATTTAATAGAATCGATGTCTCCGACTGGATTATCGAGTCAGAGGGGCCAGCGAGAGCTGCTAACGAAAGGAATATATAAGAAAACCAATGAATCAAACGGAGAGAAATACAGTTAAAAATACGATTTTCGATTCACTGGCTCCGGATAAGGCGAGAACGAGAGAGAGAGAGAGAGAGAGAGAGAGAGAGAGAGAGAGAGAGAGAGAGCGAGACATAACTTTAACTTCCCTTGTACGCGTTAGTTGAATAATTTTGTTAACGAACAAGAAGAATCTCACTTTTATCGCCATCGGGAATCTCATTATCGTCCGAATTCCTCCTTTAATTTATCCGACCGTCGACGGGTGTCTCGAGGAGTAAATATTCGTCAGCGTGAATCTCAAAAAAGGCTCATTAATCGAATCGCCGTAAAGATCCGTACGGGAGAAGGTAATCTATGCAAGAATATCGGTGAAAGATTAATAGATAGAAATAGAGAGAGAGAGAGAGAGAGAGAGAGGGAGGGAATGAAATTGAGAATGCGGACTGAATGAGTAACAGGATTCGTGACGGAGGGACAGGGGACAAAAAAGAAGAGCTCAGCCAAGATACGCGATGATGATCGGTATGGCATGAAGGAAACCGTTAGAATGGTCTGGCTCAGGAGACACCGCGAAGAAAAGAGAAAAGATCGACGAGAGCTGATGGCCAGCCGAGTATCTTCTTTTTCTCAGCGTTCGCATCATAAAGAGCACTCATACCGGGTAGAATGTACAAAACATGCGGAAAATCCCGTCTCTTGTTACAAATGAACCCGAACAAGCGAGATCAACGATCGCGGCGATTCAATCACCGCACGTTGCTCTCTTTCAGAGACTTATATGCTCGCTATTACGATCATAATATCACGTCTGGTTAACAACGGTTTCATACATCCTGCATGACAGACAACGGTACATCTGAAAATTTCGAAAAAAAAGCGTCTATAACAAGTAATTCGATCCAGCAGCTCTAACGAGTACTTTTTTTCTTATGGATATAGTTATAACGAAAAATTTTATCAAATGAATAGTAAGTCGATACTCGATATAATTAAAAGAAAACTCTGCAGTGCAGAACATTGCATATTTCCCTTTTGATGAAATTCAAGAATTTCTCTTCAGCCGGGTGCTCCTCATATTGAATCAACAAATTGATAGTTCCAGATAGTTCCGTCGTTCGGTTATTTCGCTTATGTTGGTTTTGAATTCGTTCGTTAGCCCGAATAAAAGATAGGTCCCGCATAGTTAACTACAGGGCAAAAGAAACGTTAACGAGGTAGTTTTTTTTTCCTTTTGAGTTTCGTATCAACACTATATACTCTTCTTTTCACTGCCCTTTTAAGCTCTTATTCCTCTGCTAAGTGCATTCTCCCGGGCCACCAAATGCCGGTGAGAACCGTAAACGAGCTGGTGAAAAGTCTTTTGCAAAATCGCCTTGAACTTTTGCTACTCCAAAAACATCCAGGCGCCGGAATTCTCAAGTACTTTTGTACTTTTCCTTCTCGTACTGAACTTAATTATTTCCATTTCTTCAACTCTTTTCAGAAAAATGAGGCAATGAGCTCTTGATACTTGGAGATTTATTTTGTTAAATAATATTATTAAAATACACCGACTTAATCCTCGCGCCATTTGCCTCGTCTTGTAAACAGTTTTACGAATCACTCGCAGTAAAGTCGATTTGATTAAATAAAGAGGATAAATAAACACTTTAGTTTAAATGTTTTTGAATAAAAACGGACCGATCGAAGCCAGGGTTGAGAGGGAAAAAAAGGATAGACAGCTGTAAGGTGTGCTATCAGGAAAAAAAGGGGAAAAAAAGGAGTGAGGGAGGTGGGCAAAGAGCGCAAAGACGGTCGATGCGGCACAACTGGAGTCATGAATATTCATCAAGCTTAAACGCCGTTAACAGTCGACGGGTATGACGAAAATCGATACTGAAATCTGTATAGAAAAGACTGACGTAAAATATATATCTGTATATAAATAGGATTATGAGCGAACGAAAAATACACTTTGTAACGAAGTGCAACGACCTCGTTCTCTTCCATCGGGAGTACATTTATTTTCCATTCGAGGAGCTGATAATCGAATATAGTCGACGATTGTCAAAGGACCTTTTGTACTTTCTCGCATCGAGCAGAGTTTCTTTGGGGTCAGTGAGAGCGTCTCGACGTTTATATTTTCGAGTGTATGGTCTTTTCTGTCTCTTTTCTTCTGAAAAAGGGGATCCGGTTGTACTTCTGCAGAGACGCGAAAGTGCGATACAAGCCCTTGGAGACCGATAAAATTGAATAAACGCAAAGAAATCGTCGAAGGTGAGGCAATGTACAAAAATTTTTTGCTCGCTCGTGAATCTTCTCAATTGTCACAATGTGTGCGAGAATAAATTTAACGAGAAACGAGGGAGTTGTCTCACTTATTGCTCACCCTTGCCCTCGTTTTCTTTCTATTTTATATTTCAGTCAATTGATAATTTCTTTTCTCATTGTAACTCGGTCGCGAGCGTTCCCGATCGTAAGTTTCATATTACCGAGATGTAATTCGTCGAGATCTTAAATTGAGCCAGCAAAACTTTTCCTTTCTCCGAGGCTAGGCTGCAATTATCGCTCTTGGAACAAATTTTCCAACCTCGAACTTGTTCTTGAAAGAAAAGCGGAAAAAAGGAACATTGTTGGCTTCCGCACGATCCGTGAGGTAACAAGGGAAAAAAAGGGAGAAGAAAAAAAAGTAAACATGTGACTTGAATTCCTGGGAGCGAGAGACGAAAAAAAAAGACGAAGAGGAGCGAGAAACTCGTAAAAATTAACTAGCTGTTTCTGACTGTTTCTCTTCTGTTTCTGACATATTTTCTGAGTTTGGAAAAGACGCTTTCCTGGTAAATTCGCATCAAGAATTGCCAGGTTAAAAAGACGCTCGACCTCGTCACAGCGTCGCATAGCAGAGTTGCTTCTCTCTTTCTCTCCCTTCGCGCACATACATATTTCTTTCGCTGGCACTTACTTGGCCCACAGAAATAAGCAACGGAGGTTACGGAAGAAGGGAACCGAAAGAAAGTTTGCCGAAATTACCAGGGTTCTTCTGTCATAAATCTCGGAGGCGCTCTCGTAAAGCGTGCTTGACATGTGTGCGCCATACGTTTATTTTTTCCTTCTGCCGTCTGCTCCTTTTCTTATTCCCAAAAGTCAACGCTGCGGCGCATCCTATTCCTTCTTTTCGTTTGACACTTCAGCACGCGGCCATGTGCACTCGTACGAATTCTTACTCATGAACACGTGGCCACGTTACGTCGGACGAATCTCATCCGTGTACAGCGAAATACTCGCCCGGGCAATCTTGTCTACGAGGCTCCTCCGTGACTCGTTTGCCTTTTACCAACATCTTTGCACTTTAATAGGTAGTCACTCGAGCTTTTATAGGACGCGCATATATCTTCCAACCTGTACACTTTGAGAGTAAAGCAATGATGGTGCAATCCTATTTCTCCATTTGACCCTTTCCATCTCCCTCTCTCCTATATTTTTCTCATCCCACTTTCAGAAGTCCATCCGCGTGTAAGTCACTCCGCTCAAACCGCACTGTATAGGGCCTGCATTAGTTTACCGAGTGGAGAACCGTAAAATGTAAGTTGCTGCTCGTATATGTGCGAGACTCCGGAGAAATTTTCGTGTGTTGTTCGACATCACACTTGATGGGTATATGTACACTGCGATATTCAACATTTCGCAAATAATTAAACGCGAGTACAATTTCAATTTCTCGTTATACGCTTATTTAATTTTCACGTCTCATGAATTCATATTTTTATTTAATTTACTTTTAATGAAGATGCATGAACAATATTTTTTAAAAATATATACATTTTTTGGAATGTGATTATCGCATTAATATTCTATTTTAACTTGGTTAAACTTTACTCATTAAAAAAAAATTCAACGTGCGCTGCTTTGGAAATAAGGACCTCGATGTTTGAATCATTCACTACTATACAAGCTCGCTCAACTCTAGAGACTGACTCGATTTTTGTGTTCATCTATTTTGGGATATCCTACACGTATTCAATCGATCAAGCGTTTATTTACAGTACACTGAAAATTTTTTTTTTAATTTTGCGAATTTTTGAAAAGATCGAAAGGGGTACAAAAATTGTAAAATTTTTTGAATCGTTTTTTACTCGATTTTAAAAGCCTATTTGATCGAAAATTTCCCGTAGATAACGAAAATGATCATTATTCGGCGTGAAATCAAAGAATTAATATTGAAATTTTCAAAAAATGTATCCAATTGTCAGTTTTTTTAGATTTTTCAATATGAATTCTTGAATTTCACCCCAAATAGGTAGCATTTTCGTTATCTGCAGGAAATTTCCGACCGAATAGGCTCTTAAAATCGAGAAAAAAAAATCCAAAAATTTTTGCAAATTTTTTAAGGTATTTTTCATTTTTTTAAAAATCTTCAAGGCGTTATAACTTTTTAAAAAATGCATGTATTAACATAATTCCAGCGCCATTCGCTTTGTTTTGCAAAAATCTTTAAAAATTACCCTTAATGAACTTGATTTCGGTCAAGAAAAATAAAAGATACCGCAAATTGAAATTTTCATGGGTTCACGAGACCCAGTGTAACTTTTGTTGTAATTTCCTTTTTTTTATCACTATTTTTAATTTATTTCAAGTTATATTTGAATATTAAATATTTATTTGCTTGTGTTAACAATTGTTTAAATAGTTAATAATTTGAATCTTCTCGGCGCAAAAAGGTAGAGTTTCAATTTTACGAATCAATTATCAAGTTTGTACATTTTACTGGGATTGTTTGACCTCTTTTTGATATCATAGATATGATTTTTTGTTTTTTGATAAACTATTGAAAAAATACATTTAATTTCGAACGCGTATCCTGCATATAAATATTAATCTGAGAATCATAAGTGGCCGAAATCTGTGCAGATCCCACCGGATCAGAGCCATCGAGGATATAGCTGATGCTCAAACGCTCAATTTCTAGAAACGAACGCGAAACGGGGATTATCTTTGCGCGTGAAGCGATTTTCTATTTAACAGTATATATATCTATATATCAATATACACATATACACCAAGAACACAAAAGATACAGGCTGACCGAAAAAAAATTTGATCGAAAATCGCTTCATATTATAGCCACTAAAAAATTCCCCGGGTTAAAAATTGTTTAATCCGTTGTCGTTTCACAGGGCTGAAAAGAATAAGATCGAACGAAAAAACGGTTTCCAAAATAATTTACGATGAACTGAGAGTGAAAATCTGGGACGTGTCTATTTTGGAAACGTGTGTAGAGATCGCTGCAGTTTTTATAGCGAGGAACCTATCGTGGCTGTATCGAGTTAAAATATATATATATATTCACATATATATACAGATATAGAATATTGATAAAATCGTATGGGACACGATTATTATTCATAGCGCGGTCTAGCCAGTCGAACGCTAAAGAGATACGCCACTGACCCAGGTAACATCCCCCAGCAGGCTCCAGATACGAACTATCGGTGCACACACCAACTCTTGAGCACACACACACACACACAGAATCCTGTTTCCCCTTATTGGCGTGCGTAGAGCGTGTCGTCCGGAAAAGTCTCGGGCAGACATTCGGGGTCTTTTAAAAAATCTTTCGAAAAATCCTTATAGAATATATCATAAAATGAATTTGACGCGGTAAAAAGAAAGTTTGTTCTCTCTCCGGAATCCTGTTTTCATTTTCCTCCCAAGTCGCTCTATTTTTCAATCAGGGCACGTCTTTTTCTCATCCTTCACGTCCCGATGCGACCGGCGGGAGCACGGACGCACGCAGCTGCGATATCCTGACCGTCCCGTACGAAAAATGACTCGCATATATACACACACGATTACACGCTAAACACGTTAGAGCCGCTCTCCACCCCCCACGATTCCCGTCCATTCATCCCTCATGCGACTCCGAACATCAGTCCCCAGTCCATTCTTCTTATTCACGTATTTTGTGCATTGTTTCAACGGAACCTCATGCTTTTCCGGTTCCCGGGACGAAGCCCGCGCGCATACGCGCGGTCTGTATAATAGAAAAGTTTGACTTATTTCCAGGATAGCGGGCTCAAAAGTTATTTATGTACGCGGTATTTAACTCGCAGCCGATCTCTGAACGCGGCTCTCTCGTTAAATTCTCCCACAACTGCGGCATTTAAACGCTCGAAAAGAATAAAAGCGAGGAAAGGAATAAAAAGAGAGCCCCCCAGGTAGAAAAAAGGTCTACGTGAGATGCCTGCAGGGATGTATTAATCAAAACGTGTAATGCATGTTTACGTGTGCGCTCGCGTCAGTTTTCTACCTCGTGAAAAATGCAAATCACGGAACTAAACGAAAAATAAAAAAAGTAAAGAGATGCCCGAACGTTTTTTTTTCTTCTTATTTTCAGCCATCGGATATATATACGCGCCTACGTTTTAAATTTATTGTCCGCGGTTGCATTATATTTTTCTGTTTTTCATGAAGATACGCGGTGCGCAATAATTTGTGCATCCAAACAAAGAATTCGCAATGAGGAGCGTATAAAGCGACGTGAAAAATGTAACAATGCGTTTTACACACGTAAACGCGACGGTGAATCGTGGGCAACATAACTCTTCCTGCCGAATTCTTTTCGAGCGTGGGCGTAGAGAGGAAAACGATGAACAGAGACGACCAAAACGTTGTTGGCTCGTTCTCCGGCGAATCCCAGTCTCTTTCTATTTCTATCAGGTAGACGCTCGCGCGTGCAGCGTTGTGGTCTAACTGCGGTTCAAAACAGAGGGTTGATTCGACGAACTCGCCTATTAACCGGGGGTGTGCTCCGTTTGTTTGTGTCCGTCACCATCGACCCCGCCGGCGTACCCGCCACCACGAGCGTTGAAATAACGCAGCAAAGAATGCAAGCCGGTAATTGAAAACGACGAGGTAAAATTCTGATTCGGTGTGCTCGACGGAAAAAAAAAACAAAAGCGAAGCAAAGAGCGAAAAAAGGGAGAAACATCTGCGTTGCCCTCGCGGGTTCCGGCAGTAGTGTTTACCGTCAAGGGCCCTGGGGTAACATTGGTGAACTGAAAGAAAATTAACGAAGTAATTGGTCAAAAGGTGTTACAGCAGGGAACGAGGTCGGCAAAAAAAAGAGAGTAAAAAATCCGAACACCCGCACTATTGGATTTCACGAGAGTTCAGAGACCGCGGTTCGTGGCATGTTACGTCGAGGAGCAAAGTCGTAATAATAAAACCAACAAAAAAATATACGGAGAAGTATAGAAATAAAAAAGTTCCAACCAGTTTGACCGAAATTATCCGGAAAATTGTTTTAGGCGCTCCTTCTCTCTCGTTTTGTGTTCTGGGTTCGGAAGGCGATCGGGAGGGGGTTGGTGTATAGCACGCTCGGACCGTGTGCACGTTCGACGCGGTATACATAATAATCACTCCAGCGTACCGGAGATTTTGTATAGTCACGGATATAATATTCTCAAACAAGAAAATATACGCACGGAAAGCGGAATGAGAGATTGGAAAACGCGGCGAAAAAAAAAGGTTTGGCCCGATAGCGCGCACGCTGTTGCGGAGGCAAGAGCCCGTCGATAAAAAGAAGGGGGAAAAGCAGGAAGCCACTCTCGAACCGCATTTTAGTACTACACATTGTTTTTATCGGGGTTATCGTGCCGAATGGTTAAGCGGTCTATCGCGCGCGCGGGTGCAGAGATGAATTGAGTTCAGAAAAAAGTTCCCCCGTGCGGGCAAAAACGATCGTATCGATAAACGACCGAACGTCACACGGATCGTTAAACGCATCGGTTCAAAGTTAGGGATAAACCGATGATGAAAAAAAAAAGTAAACGAGAGAGGGAACATTTTCTTTGGGCTGGGAAAAAATTTTCCATCGATGAAAACAACGCAACGAATAAAAAGTTCAATGTTTCAGCTCTTTTCGATCGCATTTCGCGTGTGCAATCGGAGTACACTCTCGAGCGCAAGAGGTGAAAAGAGAATTATGAATCGCGAGGAATTCTCAAATTCAGGAGAAAAAATAATAAAAAGAAACCGAGGAAAGAAATAACAGGAAACAGAAAATAAAGCCGCACGATATTTTCGCAAATATATTCAACAATTCCGAGAGCAGGTTTTTATGGCTTGGGAATGTCACGACAATTGTTCGTCCTCGTCGTTCTGGCCCTATAATCTTGAATTTTCCGGGACAGCTCATTTTCTCGAGATCCCGTGTGGTTTTTCTTTCTTTATCCTCTCCTATTGATTTTCTTCTCCATTTTTTTATTCCTGCCGCGATCACAGTTGCTCTCCATCGGCTTGAACTCGCTCCTTCTTTCTCTTTCCCCTCGTAAAACGATGAAGAGTTGTCGGGTCATATCTATTTAATTTGATAGAGGCGGAAAAAAGTTACTCCGGAAAAATATCAGCGAAAGAGAGAGAAAGAGAGAGAGAGGGGAGGGGGAGATGTTTATCGAATCAGGAAATCGAATCGTGACAAATTCGCTGTGAAATTCGTTTAATGAAACAACAGCCTGAGGGGGCGAGAAGCATCGAGAGAGGGTGAGTGTCATCAAATCACGACACTTTGTGTCGCTCGCTGGCGACTTTTTTCCATGCGCGAGAGCTAATAATTTATTGCGAGGCCGAGCGAGCGAGGGATTAATCATCGAAATAAATTGGGATTCTGGCTGTGCCGGGCTTATGTTAACTACGGCCTTTTAAAATCTGTGAAGAGCCAAATAAAATTAAACGAGAAATAAAATTAAAAATAGGAAATAAAAATAAAAGCACGGTGATGAGGGATGGAGGAGTGATGAAAAGCGTTACATCAGAGAAAATTTGAAACGTCGAATATATATCTGTCAGGCGTCCTGAAATTTACCGTTCCGATTGGGCGAACGCGAAATTCTCTCGTCGGCTGATGGGATTTGCTTGGTTAAAAAGTACGCGTGTGTAAACCAGTATCGACACATACGTAGATTTTCGCATGCATAAAACGATCGAATAGTTCCGTTGTTCGTATATTATAGCATTTCAAATAACCGAGAGAGTAAGCCAAAATCGATTACGAGCGTTCGTTCCGTTCAGCCAGCTTCGTTTTTTCTGCATTATCCCGAGTATTTCTATTATCAATCCACCCCCCTGCGATTCTCAGTCCCGCGTCTAAATAGGAAGACGAGCGCGGAAAGTCGGCGAGAGCGAGCTGAAGGGATTTCGAGAGAGAGAGTTTTCGATAGCGTCGAAAAGCCCACATGTGTATTCGTCTATCCACCAGTCTGGTCGTTTGTTCCCCATGTACATACGAGTCTCTTTTCGTCCTGATGGACTCGAGTTCGCGATACAGCTGATGATGAAAAAATATATAGGAGGAGAAAAGAGAGCTCGACTAAAACTTCAACTGGAACTCAATCAAGGCGCACGTGTATGCGACCACACGAGAGGGAAGGGCCGGTCGTGTAGGAGAAAGAGGAAGAAAAGAGAGACAAAACGAGAGCGGACGAAGGAGGATGGAAAGCGCGGAGTGAAAGCGCTACCGGTTGGAAAACCATTGGAAACCCCTCTCTTTTTTTTCTCTCTCTCTCTTTCTCTGTATACACAGAGCTCTATACTTTATTATTTCAACACGATTCTGTAACTGTGGTGAAGGGCGGAGTATGTGTACCTGTATCTGTAGCTCGCCAGACGATGCAGCGGCTGTGCGGAATTGCAAAGATAGAAAGAGCGAAACGAGGCTAAGCAGCGTGGAAGCGGTAAAAGAAAAACAAATGAAGATGTCAAGAGGAAAACAAGCCGAGGTACTGCCTTGCTCGCTACTCTTGTGAAAATGGAGAGAATGTTGCCGGCGAAGAAAGAGAGCGAGCGAGAGAAACTGAAGAAAACAATAATATATAGTAAAAAAAAAATGCGCAAAGTTATACACCGAAGGGAGAAAAAGCTCTCCGCGAGTGAGAAAGAAATAAATAAGTAGATATAAACTTTTATCCTGTGGTTTTTGTGCTTGTAGACGATGCTACGGAGAGGAGAAAAAACAGAATGGAGAGAGAAAAGCACGCGCTCACTCCCCCGGCCCATTATATATATTTTGTCCGAATTCATTATCCGGAACACCGTCAGATCCGCCCCGGTGAATTTACACGCAAAACTATTTACGTGTGCATTACATTTATACGCTCGTACACTATGTACTTTATTTTTCTATTTGCTCTCTCATTTGTTCGCCATTCATGTTTTCTTTTACAGACTTAAATTCGAACTTGGAAATTGAAAAGTCAACGCAGCACGGAATTGCGTCCTTAAATTCGGTTTGAATAGTTATGAAGAATATTTTCAATTGTAGCTACAGTGAAAATTTATTGATCACCGATGCCAGAGTCCCATACAGATGATAACTTGTCCGGATATTGAGGCATAAGTGTACCGTAAATTTAAATAGCCATTCTCTCGAGCATGCAGGACCAAATATTGTCACCCACAATATGGCCGAATAGTGGAGACGAGGTCGGTTCATCTCCGCCCGCCGGCGAAGCGGTCTATATTATTGCCACGAATGTCTTTCTTCCTGGCTAAATTCCAAAACGCGTATCTATCACCCCGTAAATTATCCCCCGTGGAAATTCTTTCACCATGAACGTGTCTACTTTATGGAGCACATATTTCATGATTTTTCATCATTAAAGTCGATCATGAGATCGAATACCTTCGGAAATATTGACAGTTCTCTCATGGGCCAAGTCCATATATATTCTGTCAGAGTGCTTTTCATTCTGACACGCTTTTCTGCATCGTAAATACACATAAATTCAAATAAATCCTCATGACTGATGTAATATGCTGCAACGTTCATCAAGTTTCCTCATTTTCATCGAATTTACCGTTAATTACGAAAAACAAATGGAAGTTATTTTCATTTCACAAATTAATTCCATGGAATATTTGTACAACGAGAATTAAGTTATCTCTCGTATATTCTGTATCACTTTGAAGGCGGACTGATAACAGCAAAGAAACTCACAATACATGCATTCCGGATGTTGTTTAGTCTGCGCATAATTACAAGCATAAGTTCATTATGAAAATGAGAGTAAACTGGTGTAAGAAGATATACGCGTATTCAGGAACCTCTCTGGATGAGCTTTCATTACATATTTCAAAAGGGAAGCATGGAATTGTACGTATGCGTCTATCAAGTTTATCCTCGTCCCAGGCTTCATCACAATGAAACGAACGAGCTGTTTATACTTTCTGCATAGTTAAATATACACACCAGGTAAAACGGATATCAAATTATATTAGTCAAGGGATTATTTTATTAAAAACAGGTCGTAGGATATCTTCCTTTCCGCACCAGCGAGTAGCAGATATAGATTAACAATTTTCTTGATGCGAATAATTAGTGGAATCTTCCAGCCGTAACGACGATGAAATAAACTGATTATTCCAGTACCCGAGCTACGTGAATAATAAATGTCCGAGTACGACGCAAATATGAAAATATTGAGGAGCATAAAAGAGTCAAGGGGTTTATTTCTGCGAGAGTCGTGGTAAATAATAAATTCGATCGTACATTATTGGCGAGAGCCGGAGCTTCTTCTCAATCTCTCGGGCAAAACATCCATATCCAGAGGATTATATAAATAAGTATATACACTATGCGAATTATATGTATATCCTGTACATACATAGATAGTGTGTCTAGCCTCTCTGGCTAGAGAAAATTCATCCTCGGTACTTTCGTCGGTCGAGTAATTTCTGACTTGTTTCCGGCGATCGAGTCGTTGCTTCGTACTCTGCTTTCAGCAAGAGTGCTCGTGTGTCCGGGCCAACGTCACTTCTTATACCCGTCTACTATATATGTATACTCGTCGATGATCCTCAAGAAATCTTGTCGGAGTTAACGAGATGTGAGTGGGGGGAACGACAGGGAGAAAACGGCGCCACGAACGTCGACAACTTCTACGACCAAACTTCTCTTGTCGAGATTTAAGAGTGCTGAAATTAATAACTATACACACACTTGAGCAACCGTTGACCAAAAAGTATTGAGGAAAAACCCAAAAAAGGATTATTCTTGTGTAATTTTGGCATTCTTCCTTTTCTGACGTTTACTCGCGTTGTACATATGCTAAGTCGCATTTTTATCGTAGCTCTTATTTGTAGTTCAATTTTCTTCGTTCGAAGAGTCGAATTTAATAACGATCTTGAGAGTTTCATCACGTAATCGGGATGGAGATTCGCTGAGCTCAAGTTCAAACTGGAGTTTCGTGCGTAACTCGTAACTATAAATTTGGGCGTTTAATGCTCGTGGACGGCAAGACTTGGAAGTACCCATTTTCATTAGACACGTCGGGAGCATGGCCGACCCGGAATCGTTGTAGTTTGTTGGCAAAGTCGAGAGCAAACTATCCTCAGTTACAATCTTCCGGTATGCGAGTATAAATACGTATTATTTGTGAATATGAGGAACAAGTCGGAGGGTTTCGTGGCGATTCTCGAATTGTTCTGAGCCCCCGGGCCTGCGTGCCATTCTCCGAGTAAAACTTGACACAGGGATGATTAACCGGCGTCTAAAATGGTCATGAGCACACCCTTAGTTCATCTTCGAGCTCTATACGTTTTGTTATTAAGCTATGAAAAATATTATTTTTTCTTAAAGTTTTTGCTTTTGTTTATCAGAGTTTATTCGAAGGATGAACATAGAGCATTTGATACAAATGAGCAAACTTTCGAGTCACTTATCGGACGTCATCGTGATCTATAAAAGTCACACTGAGAGAAATCTTAATAATAGATTTTACTATAAACTGACAACTATATACACTTCTTGCTTAAGAACCAAATATATTTTTACAGGATAATTAAATATTTTTAGACCTGGATTAGCAATATATCAAAATCTAATACGCTACTTCTGGAAACTGATTGTAATAGACAGGATCAAAATATATATTTAGTTTCATATGATAATTAATGTGGATAAATCTGCCATATTTTTCTCTCAGTACACTTGAGTAAAAAAATGAAGGGAATCTTTATTGGGAGTTATTGAATTAAGTATAGAGAAATTCATGGCACAGATGAATAAATCATATGTGTAAATTTTATGGACACCCTAAAAGTACAATTAAGACAAAGGATAGTTAATAAAACTAATTTTTAAAAGGAAGAAGATGCCTGAAAGTTCTCTTAACAAGTGAGAAAATAAAAAAGTAAAGACGACGAAGTGACATTTTCGTGGAGTATCACTCTATTGCACACCCCACAGACTCAATGTTAAGTACACGGTTTTATACTGAACCAATTTTTTGTTCTTCTAAGCTCTTACTTTTTTCCAAAGAGCTCTTCCACTGCTTCTGGTGTAGCTCATCTATCGTTTGTACCTCGGCGTTTCCTCGGTGCTCACGTCTTTCAAGAATTCACGAAAACTTTTGCCTTCTTTTTTCCCTTACTCAATGCTGTCTCTCTTATTCACTTTGTTCAAGGCTCATCTAGTTCTTTCCCTCGGAATCCGTGAAAAACTTTCGTACCGTGCACCAGTAGTTGGGCTCTCCCATCCTGCCTGGCTCTCCTGTCACAATCAACGAGCCCACACTTCCCAGCAAGTCTTTTTCTAAACTCCTTAAGTAGATTCCGTGAATTCTCGGATTGTCCAGTAAACGGGTACTCAGGTGAATCTGAGATTTCCCTACTTCATTTTCCGTCCCCGTCACCCTTTATCCCCGTTCTCTCGAATTCTTGCTCATTTCTCACTTTTGTTCAATTTTTATCTTTTGTTTTTTTTTTATTCATTACTCCAATCACTTTGCAGAAATCCTCCCTTTCATTTCTTCCATTTTACTCTTAACGACGAACATAAGGAATTTAATATTCTGTGAAGACACAGTGTGTATTTTAATTTTATTGAAACACGAACTTCTTCATGCATATAAATATGATTCGTGTTTTAAAGAATATAATTTTTTGATAACTAAAAAAATATTTATTTTCATCATTTTCACGTAAATCGTTAATAAATATTTGACAAAATTGATTCATCATTAGCAAAAATGACAAGAGGATTGGCCTGTTAAGCTGGATTTCTGTGCATATCCAAAATTTTCGATCGTAACGACGTCAAACGGAAATCATCGCCATCATGCATATTAATTGATCCTTATCATTTCACAATATGGGGAAAATTGGGGATTTTTACCACAGGGAGTGAAAAGGGTGTCATTGCATTTCATGTATAGATGTATATTCCTTTCCCGTTTCAAAATTAATTAAAAACTCATTTTCTCAGTTTGAGATACAACATTCATTAATTAGAGCAATCTTTTGTAGATACGGGAAATTTATCACGATAATAATGTAATTAAACGATAATTGGCCATCACGAATAGTCGAGATAATCGATTAGACATGTTGCCTGTCTCGTTATACGTATTAAATTCGTTTAATATCTTTGTACTGATAATTTGAGTTCAAATTTAATTTAAAAATCACCGAGAGATGAGAAGAGAGAGCTGGATGGAAACTATGAGAAACGAGTATTAATTCTGTGCTTTGAAGTACTTCAAAATTCATGAAATATATTCCGATATTGCTGCAATGAATTGATATATGTAGAATGCATAAAAATGAATCATCTATTTTCTAGTGGGGATTGAAAGCGAGCATTTTCCGACAAACAAATTATCGACTTTTAGCGAAAAGTGGCAAAGTGCATGGTAAGCCAGTTGAAGGGTCACGAGGGCGTATATACAGCGACGTCCAATTGAAGCGTTACACTTGAATTTTTCAACATTTCAGCCAGAAAAATTGATATTTCGATTCGGTTTTCACATATG
>JAPYYW010001458.1:0-31071 GCA_030522545.1 Cremastinae sp. A BG-2022a
AGCTCGGAACTCGAGTCAGAGTGGGGGAAGCGCTCGAGCGAAAAAGCGGGGAAGCGTTCTTATTGAATCGTTCTTATTGGGGTAGTGAACTGTATATAAGATCATAGGGTTTTGTAAGAAAAACACAAATATTATAAGGTTTAATTAAAAATTGCGAAAAATAAAATCTGCAATACTATGTAATTACGGGCGGCATGGGAAAATTGTCCCAACGTCCTCTATTATTATTATCTTATTATTTACATCTTGTCCATGATTATGTTACGTTTTATTACAAAAATATATTTAAATCTAAAATAATTAGAAGAATTGTCACTTTATGTTAAAATATACTATCATGTTTTCTCTCAGTGCACGACACAGTATATAGATTCTAATATATTATAATAGGACAACTGTTTACTTTAAGACTGAATATTTTGAAATAGTAGGATTAAATTTATTTCAGGACTGGATTGATAATATATCAAAATTTAATACTATATTTCTGGCACCCAATCATAACGGACATAATTAATAACTATATTATTGGTTTCATAATTATAAGAATATCCTTTTTTATCGTAAAATCTACAATATGTTTCTATCGTACATATGTATTTCTTCGTTTGATTCTAAGGGTGTTTCTATTAGACTTTGTCTCAAAAGATGGTGAAATTGAAAAATGTCCAATAACAATAATTCTTATACTTCATAGATCATACAACGTGCTGTATTTTAAATGAAATCTGGAACCAATTGGAATAAAGAAAAATAGACATTACCTAGGATTAAAATATTCTATATAAGTATAATGTTTATTTTATGAAAGATCTATTTTCTCCTAGATGCGTATTCGAAATCCATCTCTTCAATTGATTCATTGAAAGGATTGGCGCGATAATGATGTATAAAAAATGAAGGCTGTTTCCCTCTTTTCTCCTAGTCGAGTTCAAAATCAAATTTCATTCATTCATTCCACGGATTGAGAAGAATATAATTTCAAGAAAAAATATGTGAAATTCACTAATTATCGATGATTAATATTTGAAATATCGAATAGAGCTGGTTTTGATCAAAGGCTGAAGGCCTTCAAGAGCACGTTTCTCCTCTCTCTCTCATCTAGCATTCAAAAAGAAGCCTTGGAGTTGCGTTGGACCGCGTTCCGGTTGACCGACGCCTACGACCTCGGCCTAGACTGCGAGAGCAGCCTCTCTTGAGAGTCTCGCTCTGCATGCGCGAATAATAACCGGTCACTGGAGCAGCAGCAGCAGCAGTCAACACGAACTGTTCCTAGTTCCAGCTGACTCCTCGGGGCCACCAGCAGAATACTCGCCAGGACAGAAGCCATTTCAGGACTTATGCAAGCCGCAGAGAAACCTCTAATTTCGGATCTCTCTCTAACTCTTTCTGTCGTTATGAAAACGGTACAAGAGATGGAAAGAGGAAAAGAGAGAGGAGGGGGTGGAGGGGAGGATTTTGTGTGGCAAGACTAAGAGCTAATAAAGAAAGGTACCCGGTGTGGATTCGCCTTGGGCTCTTGGCTTACGTCCCAGAATTCGAGTTTCGAAACTCCGGCCCCTCGCGTCGTTCTCCATCGCTATATGTGTGTGTATGTCGGGGATTCCCCGGAACAGCGAAAAAAGGGAAGAGCGCGTACTCGCATCGATTCTGGGGAAAAACAAAGGGAGCTCCCTCGGAGGATTCGAATATTTCGGTTACGACCCTTTGTCCGTCGGATCGCGATCGATTCGGAACTCGGTGAACCGGTATATCGGCGCCTCCCAGCTTTTCCAAGTTTCTGGCTTAAACTCCCGAGCCTCGGAGAATCTCTCTCTTGGAGCCCTCCTCGTCTCTTCCATTACCGCAATGCGACCGATGCGGTTCGACGTCTGTCAACCCTACACCGAATTAACTCGCTTTTATTTTTTTTTATATCGCTGACATTCCATATCGTCGCTAAAAAATTCAACCGAGATCTTTCTCAGAACGAAAGGTGAGTCCCTGTCGGAAAGATCGTCGATGCAAATATGTTATTTTATATTTGTAAAAGTTTCGAAACTTTTGCAACTTATAAAACTTGGAAATTTCTATACGAATAAAAGAAAATAAATAAAAGTTTGTGAAAGCTTCGAGACGCAATATTTTATAATATTTAGTTAAGGAAATATGGAGGACAAAATTAAAGAAATTATCTCATTACGTTTTGTTATAACAGGAAGAACATTCTATGTAGATGAAAAGCCTTCATCGATAGATTATTAAAGCTTTTTTTTTCAAGTATCGAAGGATAAAATGTGTGATGAAAGGACGGATAATAGTGTTCATTCTCTGTACAATGTTCGCATAATAGAGGTACTCTAAATTAATTTCTCGAAAAAGTCTTCCTTCATCATATTTTCATATTTTATATATTCCTTTCCGAATGATATTCACGAGTTTATCCTCGGATGAAAGGTATGAGTATAGAATTAAATAAAAAGTTCCTTTTTCACTTTCATCGTATATATTTTTATCTTAAAAATTAAACTTTGGATCAAATAAATATTGATGCACTTTTGGATTAATACTCGATAGAGTTTTTCTCCTTATTTTTTTATTTTTTTATTTTTATGGTTAATATATGTATACGATTTCTATGTCTTACATATGTAAAAATAATATCATAAAAACTCAATTTGTGTTTAAAAACTCAATTTGGTTTCTAAATAAATTTATGAAATGTTCATGATACTCTGAATAAGGTAATTATATAAATTTCGATCGTTAGTGAATGAAATAATCGAGAACGTCAAAATTTATGCAGTCCAATAAAATTAAACAAATATATCGATTGTGTACAGCCACGAGACGAGCTACAATCATGGGTGTCACTAATATTTGTCGAAAATCACAATCCCCTTGTAACAACTAGCGAGACCATCGAGGTACACGTACGAAAACAGCGAGACGATCAAGAGCTTATATATTATACACCTAAATATATACATATACACAACAGGGTAGAGAGAAGCTATAGTTGAATAAATTTTCACATAATTTAATATAACTTTTGAAATAACAGCATCAAACTGACTTGCTGATACGTATATAATATATTCTGCTCACAATACAGAAATATACATAAAATCTATAATTCAAGAGGTATTTTTTTCATAAATCCAGGAGACCTTTATAAAAAACTGTAAAAAATAGTCTGGTACAATTAAAAATTTCTGTAATTGAACTTCCTTCAGGCATACAGAAAATCTTTCCAAAAGACTGTGAAACCTTACCAAAAGAGCACAACTTCAAAAATGTTTTGAAACAAAAAAGAATTTATATCATTAATTTATCCACAAATTTCAAAAGTAGGTTAACGAAGTATTTTTCCAGACGAAGTACACCTTTCAAACTTCACCTTTTTGACGTGAGTTTTAGATGCAATTAGTGCAATTAAAAATTACCATGATTGAACTTTATTCACGCAAAAGATCATACAAAATTTACCACGAGTATATACCCAACTTGAAAATTTTTTATGTCAAAGACAAAAGAATCATTATAGTTCTCGATAAAATTTCAAAAGTAGGTTAACGAAGTATTCTTCAGCTCGAAGTAAATATTTCAGTGATTAAAGTTGGTTTATATTTCATATAGTGGTACCGGCCTAAAAATAGAGCATCTCTCCCTCTTCCTGTTTATTTTCGCGTGCGTGTTTCCCCGTTCTTTTCACAGGCGAGGACAATGCGAGCGAGTCATAGCCGAAGGAGTCTCTCATTCGGCGACGTTCTATCGCCGCGTCGCGCTTACTCCGAATCCGAGAGGCCTTCGCGAGAATATACATAATGTCGCTCGGGGTTCTAGCTCTCCTTCCTCAGCGAAACAACCCCCCTAACTTCTCGCCACCCTTTCTTCATTCTCCCTTCTCTTTTGCGTCAATTTCTCCCTCGAATTTTGCAACAATGTGTACAGATCGCGAGAGCGTCGAATATATTCTCGGGGCTTCGCTGTTTTCCCCCTGGCCGTTAAGTACGCAGAAGTTCGCCGCATCAGCGAAATATATCCGGCATTGTCTTCGGGAGATAGCTCGCCCGACGTCACGCTCGGCGTATAACTCGCACGCGTTCCATTCCGAACAATTCGAAACAAGTTTGCTCGAGAGTTTCCCGGCGGCCCCGCGGATGATTAATTCCCGATGCTGCGCGAACGAATGCTCGCGACTCGAGCGAATTCTTCTCCTCTCTTATTTTCTTCTCTTTCTCTCATTATTGTATCGAAATTTCGAGTTATTTCGCGAGTTGCTTTACAGCCCCGGTGATGTTTATTTGGGATGTACGGACGCGGATCGTGCGGGCGGCCGAAACTCGAACCGCGATAACTGGCGAGCGACGCGAAACATTCAGCTGATGGATTTTCCACCGATGTTCTCAGCCCTGCCGGGTATATCACTTTTTACCGCTATTTCCGGAAATATCGTCAAATATTCGTATAAAATCGAAGTTCCATGAATATATTTTTGTCGCAGCTGCGATAAATTCCAGAGATATTTCTTTTCAATTTTCCTCGACGGAGGGAAAAGGCTCTCGAGCGAGTTTGAGACTTTAAATCGTAGGATCAAATAAGTTGAGATGGCTATTAAAAGACTCGTTCGTTACGAGAACAATGAAGATGACAGGAGACAAGGAGAGAGAGAGAGAGAGAGAGAGAGAGAGAGAGAGAGAGAGAGAGAGAGAGAATTTCATGAAAGAGGAAGTAAAATCCTTGGGGAATCGTCTCGAGTACATTTGATCGTCAAAAAGCTTTCGACTATAAATATAGAGTCGTGAAAATGGGAAACGAGCCGAGAATACAAGAAGGAGTTTCGTTTCACATTTCCGGTCAGGAAGCGAAGCCAATTTCGACGTAATATAACTCTTCGATCTTCCTTTTATTTTTCTTTATTCCTCTTTTCCTTTCTCCCGGGCTTAATGCACCCCCGCGCGATTCTTCTTGGGCGTCCAATCGCCAGGAAATCTTTGTGACTCGAAGGATCCGGGGGGAAAAAGGAGCCCAGGAGAAAGAGAGAGAGAGAGGGAGGGAGAAAAAACAGAGGGCAAGAATGGCTAACCCGTTAGGGGTCACGGGAAAGTGAGGGAAAACGCTCGGGCGGAAGGCAAGAATCACGGTCGAGCTTTCACAAAAGGTCGCTGAAAGAAAAAGAGTCCGATAGACAATGCCAGAAACTCCGGCGTTCTGTCTCGCTCCTTTCTATTTTACACCAATCTCTCATCCTCTTCCTTTTTCATCTCGGCGTCATTTTCTCTCATGCATTACAATATTCGTGTAAAAACTCGGAAAAAAGCGTGAAAATTTAATCGCGATGATTTTCGTCCTGAATATATACAAAAGGCGAGAAAAAAGAATTGAAAAGCACACTCCAATAACTTTTTCTTTCCCTCGATTCCTCTCTCGCGGCTTTTTTCCTCGACAGGAATTTTATTTAATAATCGTTTTTGGCGTTGTGTGTCTCTCGTGGTTGCGGAGAGAGAGAGAGGTTGCTTTGAAAAGCCGGGATGGAAACGTCGTTAAGGAGGGTAAGAGATACGGAGCTTCGAGCCCTGGAAAGCGAGACGAGATACAAACATAATGGACTCCGAAAAGGAGTCTCGGGGACGGGATGTAAGTTTTCGCGGGAGTTATACCAGAGCTTCGAGCCGGAGAGAGAGAGAGAGAGAGGAAGATAGATAAAAGACGTCGCTCGAGAACGAAGAAAAAAGCTGCGAAGAACCTGCTCCTAATTTATGCGCTATTCTTTCCCTCTCTCCTCTTTTCCTTCGCGAAACAACGAGAAAAATAACGGACACGCTCTGTAAAGAGGCGAGTATCAAAACTGCTAAAATGGCTGACGCTTCAACGAGAAAATTTTCACGACTTCGAAATAGGATATTCCTGAATTATTAAACTCTAAAATTACGATCTCGACTAATTATTTTTAGTAAAGCTAATACCTCTGCTTATTTTAATACGAAAATGATAAGCTTCCATATTTTTCTTGTTATTCGGAAAGTATCGGGTTTTGGATTAAAAATTAATTATATACGATGCATGAAAGAAAAAAGTATATATGGAAATATAAAAATCATGTTAAAAATTAAATATTACGTCAAAATAAAGTCTCGACGCAAAATAAAAATGTTTATTTTCATAAACAAAGCTTTTAATAAAAACAAATTTAAATTTTAAAAATAAAATGTGATGTAAAAAAGTTTTAATGCAAAATAAAAAGTTTATTTTCATAAAGAATACTTTTCATAAAAAGTTTAATGCAAAAATTGAATGAAATATTAAATAAATGATAAAATTAGATAAAGCGACGGAGGAAAGATGATAGAGAAATATATGACTTTTTTGCTAATACGGTGGAAAGCATGAAAAATTTTATGCGCCCATACGCAAATACAGAAGAGTTCTGGGACGAATGGAGAGAAGTGATGTTGGCCTGATCGATAACCAATGCGAAATCCACGGAGAGAGGGAGAAAGAGACCACTCGTCAAGAACGGTTACGAAAATTTCTGTTTGCAGCGTCGAGTGTGCAGCGAGAAAACGAGCGCGGAATAGCAAATAAACCTGGGACGAAAAATACTCGCTAATCAGCTCTCCATGCATCAATTCCTCAGAATAAAATATGCAATCAATCGATTACCGATATCTTTGCCGCACTCGATGCGAAAATTCATTTAAAAAGACTCATTCGCAGAGAACCATCAATTTTATTATTATAAAAATGAAAAATTAATCGACGCTTCGTCGTAAAAATTTTACTTATTCTTACTTTCAGAATATTTGGAAAATGATTGCGTGGACTTTGTCTCCGAGAAAATTAATTTTTTCGATATATATATATTGATAAATAAATCGATAGTTTATTAATCTTTCAAATGAAGCGGATGGAATTTGGTCGTAAAGAGCGGGGAATTTTTTCGCGTTACACACGTCCAAGCGATACGTCTGGTTGCTTTTTTTTCTCCTTTAACGATATTCTTGTCTCAGGACGGTAAAAATGTATACGAGAGAACTCGTGATCGTCGGTAATAAAAAGCGGAGCCCCTCTCGCCTTATTCCTCCTGCTCGTATTTTTTTTACTGGGTACGCGCATGTACGCGAAATTTATTGAACACACACGCAACCGCGTTACTTTACAAGCTCGGCTTCTTTCCCATCAGGCGACAAATTTATACAGGAGCCCGAGCCATCGGGGACGATCTGTCGAAATAGTTTTCCGATATCATAACCGAATGTACACCAAAGTTATCACTGCCAACAGAGAATCGATTCAATTTTTTCTCTCTCTCTCTCTCTCTCTCTCTCTCTCGTCGCTACAATCCGCATTTACATTCGTCAGTTATTTTTCATCGTTTCCGAACCCGACGAATTTTTCGTGTGCACGGATTCGAGAGCGTTTGAAAAATGAAAAAAAAACGAGATATGTATGTACGTTGATCAGTTTTTGTATTTGCGTTTTGCTGAGGGTGCGACAATAATTTGTCAGCGCTTTTTTTTTTGTGCTTTCAGAAGTTCAGGGAGCCATCAGCTATCGGCGACCGCGCTCCTCGGAAGCCCGGATGGCTCGCGTCATCCCCTCGATGTTTACGAATTCGCCGAAGAGGATTATCGAAATCAGAACGGAAGCGGGGGGACTCACTATCAGAACGGAAGATCCGGTGCCGGCCTCTGGGAGTGTCTCCTCAGTTGCAGGCATCGACTCGATCAGCAGCTTGCCAGAAGACGAGTAAGCAGCTTTTTTTTATTTTTATTAATTATAAAGAGCTTTTAGCACGTTTCTTAAGGTAGGAGTCACGTAAAATCGTTTGAGACAGAATTTCTTGAAAATTTGCACAAATCTTCTCTGAGGTCATGTCGAAATTTATGCCAAATTTTATAAAGCTTCACCATCTAGTAATCGAGATACTAATTGTTGAAAGTCGTCACATTTTTTTATCCCTCATAAGAGCCCATGTTAAAAGTGGCAATTTTTAAAAAATAAATATCTCGATAACCACATTGTGAAGCCTGTTTAAGTTTTGCACATATTTTAATATGACGTCAAAGAAGATTACATAAATTTTGAAAAAATTCTGTCGAAAAAAAATTCAAGTGATGATTTTACATTTAGTTAACACGTACAGCCAAATTTTTGAATAAACTGTCACGCGACTCCTACCTTAAGGTATAGTACATCCACAAAATGATTTTTTAAGGAATTTGTTAAAATTTTGCATAATAGCTGTAAAACCACATGGTACGGAGAAAAACTAAGATAAATAAGATGTTTTAAGATGTATCTTAAAACAATTTCCTTACCGGGAATTATTTTTTCTACAGATCAATCATAAAGATTCAGATTCGCCCGAAAATTCATTTCCTAAAATGTCATCAACGATAAAAGTCTCCGAATCGAAATAAAATGTCGAGCATGGGATTATTGCTTGACCTACATTTATTTTCTTCAAACATTTCGTAATTTAAGAACACTTAAAACAAAATAATGGCAATACACTTGACGTCTTTGCGAAAACGTTAAAAAGTAGTGAAAAATGTCTTAATTTTTCTCAAAGTGATTTATTTTCTTGAAATGGGTCATCGTAAGAGGAAAAAATACACTGGGTTCGGTAGATATTAAGTGTGTTGAAACGTTGGAAAAAGTAATAGTTCCTGCTCGACAGAGATTTATTTTCCTCAAATGTTTCGTAACACCCTAAACAATTACGGCAATCTTGACATTTTTTTGAAAGCTTTAGAAAATAGTGAGAAATGTGTTTACGGATAATCAATTTTGTTCGATTTATCTTCAGAGATTTTCAGAGATTTATTTTTTTGGTTTCAAAAGACGGGAAGATAAGTCTTCAAATTCGCAAAATACATATATAACGTCAAGAATATAGAAACGTTGTATAAGACTTCCTTGACTGTATTTATTGTATTTTTCTTTTCGAATATTTCGTAATACCCTTAAAAAAGATACACAAAATCTGTTTAACAAATATCAATTTTTTTCAATATCTTTTTCCCTGGAACGTTTCGTAATATGATTATTTATATTATTTCCAGCTGTATCGTTTGTAAAAATGTATTCGAATACATTTATCGAATAGCTGTATTCGTGTATATCGATTCTTTCGAAAAATGTATACTCTGGAATATTTTGCAATCGAAAGAAAAAAGTATTCGAGTTCGTGAGAAATAAGACGTCGAGTGTGGGAACGTTGGATAAAAGCTTTTGAGGAAAATGCTCGCCCTCATGGGGGAGCAAGGCACTTTCGGAAAAAAGAAACAAAGAGAGAAAGGAGAAAAGGAACACATCTCCATCCGGGGCTTCGTCTTTGTTCCTTTCCTTTCTTGTGCTAAACTTGTTTTCTCAGGACTCGAGAAATCTCGTAAGAAGAGTCCTTTGACACGAATATACTTAAAAAAATCTATACTACAAAGAAGAAAAAAAAACAAAATTCAGAGATAAACAAGAAAAAGACCAAAAAAGTTTAACAATTTTTGTGTATTGCAATTTTTTACAACTTTTTTTCGAAAATGAATTTTCCAGAGTATACATATAAGCTCTTTCACCTGCGTACAAACAGCGAGATATTTTTTCCTGATTCTTCCCCCTCGCTGGAGCAATTTCACCAATCTCTACGTGTGCACTCTTCGGGGAATTTTCGTCCGAATATAAATGGCGAGTGTGGCTTATTCTTTATGAGAACAAAGCTTCCCCCAAATGAGTACAAATATTTTCTTTGTCGATTCATTTCCTGAGATAATTCTTATGAATGAAGATTCGACAAGATTAAAGCGAGAAAAAATTTCTTGTCTGATTTCACATAATTCGATTTTCAATTTTTACCCTGAAACCTTTGATAACAAAATTTTTATGTGTGTAGTTCTATCATCACAGACACGTAAAAAATTTGTTTCCCCAAATGAAATTTATAATTTCTGCAGTTTTATACCTTTTTTAATACATATCGAATAAATTATTGATAAAATTGTCACCATGGACGATTAATTTTTCCACGTGGGAAAAAAGCGATCCAGGCACCCTCGCGTATTTTCACGAGCAATATTTTTCATGAGACACTCTTATAGATCCTATTTTTCCCAATTTCTCCCTACAGTGTCATTACACGGACGTCGAATAAATCAAGAACCGAGCAGAGGGCGCGGCAGCACACGCGAAACTCTCACGAAAAATGTCTCGATCCATTATTTTCGTGCTATCAAAAGACTCATATTTCGAAAATTAAAGGAGGCACAAAGCGCGATGATTGATGAGTTTAATTCGTTATTGGCAACGAGTATACGAAACGCGACAATTGATAAAAGTTAAAATCATTATTAGCGACGAGAGTACAATCACCATCACTTTCATATACCACACGCAGGGATGATTGATGGATTAAAAAAAGAGGTCGTCCCGTAAAAAAAAAAGGAAAATATATACCGCACGAAAATGAGAGGGACAAAAAAACGTGCTAAGCGCGTCTTTTATTTTTCGTTATTCTTTTTTTTTTACGTTTGTGCATTGCGACTCATTTTTTCAATCTCACACCGTCGTGCTGCGACATATTCTAAATCATCTCTCCCTCAGTCACTTTTTTCTTCATTGGCATGGAAAAAAGGGGAATTGAATAAAGAGAAGGATTCGAGAGACGGAGCTCTAATGCTCTTCATTCGTCACCTATCTTTATCGAGTTTATCTCGTCTCCTCTCATAGGAAGAGACTCTGCTCTCGACCACTTTTCAACCCTGCGATTTCTCCTCGTCTCTCTTGCCGTCGCCGTTCCTCTGATCCATCACAGCCGCGGACAGCGAACTTTCGCAAAACTTGTCACGCCCATCTTCCTCGATTTAAAAACTTTTTTACAAACGACCCGTTCATCTCCCAAAGTTATTCTCATCCTTACCTTCTTACAGTCTATCCCCGGTCCCGTAACACGAGATTTTCGAGCCAATTTTTCGCAAGGATCGTAAAAAATGATACTTCTGAAAAAAATTTGATGGCAATAATAATTCTTCGGTGTAATTTTTCATCGAAACACCGACTCGGTTTCTTCACCTTGAAAAATATATGCTCCAGAGTTTTATTACTCTCTGTTTAATTGAACATTTTTTACAAACGTTCCTGAAGTATTTTATCAATTTAATATAAGGTAAATGTCCCAATTATTGAACAGCTAAGGGTCGATGAGACGGAATTTGGAGATGAAAAATATTAAAACAAGAAAAATAATCGACAATTTCATGTTAAAATGAATGCTTGAGATTTTTATTTTCGAAAACTCACCTTTCAAATGATTTTTAAATGATTCAAATCATAATTAAATAATGAAAAAGTGAGGCATGCAAATGTCCCAATTATTGAACACTGGAAATGCCGCCGATATTTGACTGACCTCTCGCAACGAAATCTCTTCTTTGACTGCATCTAATGTTAATTTTACACTTTCTGAACTGTATATTGATTTACATTTTTTGTTGCCAAAATTAAAGATTGACTTCGCATTTGTAGGTTATATTTTCTCTTTATGTTGTCCATACAGTTTATCGTACGTAAACACAAATAAAAAAAGTAAAATTCATATGGTGGGCACTCATAGTTTTTATCCAAAAAAAGCAGATTCATGTCGTCAAGTTATGATTTTTCACACGATCACTGTACAGATTTGATCGATGTTGATGGATTTGACGACACTATCTCATGGAAATTGTAGTGTTCAACTACTGGGACATACTACATTTTTTATGTCCCAATAAATGAACACCGTATTTTTAAATAAATATTGAATTTAAAAAAGTTTTTAAAAAGTGAGAATTATAATCGCGTCACTGTTGTTGATAAAAAAATTTTTTCTATCAGTTAATGCTTTTTTCTTGTACAAGTATGTAACATTTCGATGGATAAAAGTTCCAAGTATATCATGTCATTTTTATAAATAAGTAAATGCATTCAGGTGAATGAAAAATTATAAAAATATACAAGATAGTGTTCAATAACTGGGACATTCTACCTAATGTTTTTCAAAAAATTTAAATAAAAACCTTTCAATACTTTCGTCCGCTTTTTTTGGATTTTTTATGAAATAAAAATTTCTAAATATGTTCAGAAATATTCCAAGGAAATTCTTCATCTAATCGATCGGTAAAAAATGGAGTAGAAAATCTGGAGAGTAGAGCTTCATTGAAAATTTTTCCCTGTTCGATATGGTGCAAAAATTTCAGAGTAATTTTCTCGAAATCGCAATTTATAGGAGAAGTACACGAAAAAGATTCGAGAGAAGATTGGCTCGTTCTTAGACTCGTGTCACTGATCGTTCTCGATATCGGCCCATTGATTTTCGTTTAGGATATCGTGGTGAGAATCTTCTGGTGTGCTCGAGGAGGAATTTGGACGAGGATAGGAAAAATGGTTTCTCTCTTACGAGGAGTGCGTCGCGATGGGAGCTCTCCGGGGTGGATATAAGACTGATATCGCCGAAGGGGTGTTGGCGATACGAGCAGGAGAAACGGAGAAGAGAGCGAGCGGAAAAGTGGAAAAGTCCAAGACCCGGATAGTTTCGACGGCGTAATTTCAGGCCTCGGTAGGCAGTCGCTTGACTAGAATCGAGCCCCCGCTTATTCGGGTATGCACAACCCTTCATCCCTCCCTGATGATACTCTTGGCAAACTTTCTTGTAATAACTTCGAATCACAATTGCCCCGATCTACTCTCAAATTCGCTGGCCTCCGTTTATAAAATAATAATGACTACGTTCTTATTCCATACATTTCAACTCCCAAATAAAAATTTTATACGTATATATCATGAATTTCGCAAAATTCATATATTCATTATAATATATCGAAATTACACTTTTATAAATTTTACATATAAAACTGTGTAAAAATTTTACAAAATTTATTTACGTATGTAAAAAATAATAGTGAAGTAAATAATCGATAATTTAAATATGCAATTTGGAAAAATAATGAAGATACACGGAGAGAATGAAAAATTAATTTTTGTGGTGAATTTCACGGTAATTTTTACCGTGATATATTTCAATGCGGTGACAAGTGAGAAAAACATAATAATTTGTATGCGATAAGTTTTTTTTAACTCGCGTTACAGAAAAATTCAAATACGTAACTGAAATTTTTATAATTTTAATCAAAGGCGCACGACAATTTTTATTTAACACTTATTAAATTTTATAATAAATCTTAATCTAAATTATTGAAAAGGCGATACTTTTTTATAGACATTTTTTAAATGCATAAAATAATAAAACGAAAAGTAAAATTTCGCTTATATTATATATTTATCTCTATTGTACTCGGTAATAATAAGCAAATTTTCAGGGTTTTCATTTGGTTACCGTTACTGCACGGTAATTTTTAATATTTAATTCTCTCCGTGTATTATTCACTAAATTCATAAAAACTTCGTCACGAATTTTACGTGGCTTGAGAGATATCTAGAGCGAAAATTTGAATGAAAATCTTGCTAAGAAGAAAACTATGTGTGAAAAATAATAATAAAATAAATAGTGGAGACGTGAATGTGGAGTTCGTGAGTGTGGATTCCTTTTTTTTTCTTTCATAGGTTATATTTGTTTCCCGGAGGCACGTGGTTCGCTGTGGGCACGGGACAACACAAAGTTCAGGGTTAAATCGATACGGCCTTCTCATCGCGCAAGCATATCTCGCCTGCTCTATCTTTCTCTCTCTCCGTTCCATGGCAACGTCACGGCACCCCTCTTTTCACCCGTGTTTATTATATCCAGAAACCATGCGAACACAGACCAAGAGCTCTCTGTCTCTCTTGTCGCGCAAAAGCTCAGAAATATATTTATCTTTCTCTCGCGCGAGGCTGCTGACTCGAAAAGCCCTATCTCGACCTCTCTCTTTCAACCCCCGGCTCCTCCCCTTCCCCCTCGTCGAGAGATAATCCCCTGGCTTGTGTGAATTCCGAACAGGGATGCAATGGGAATACAAGACAAATTACATTTGCGTTATTCACAGTGAATTTCAAGAACTAAACAATCGCTTCAATCAGACTTTGATTATTTTATACTTTGTATCAATTTGAGATAATATTTTTAAATATTATTTAATATAATAATATTTTTTTAAATAATATCTTTAATTATTATTTAACATAATAATATTTTTTAATATTAAGGCGATTTATGGAACAGATAATCCCAGCAGAAAGTAAATTATTAACATTAAATTCGTAAAACACAGACTCTGGCTAAGTTGCCAGTTGCCTGGCGAAGTTTTCAATTTTTTGAATCTTAGTTTCGCCATCATTTAGCAACTTATTGAGCAAAATTTTAGTAAATTTTGATATTTTGTTTATAGAAAATGAACACTGTTACGAATAATATATATAAAAAAAATTCACAAGAATCTCATATTTAACGAATTATCCATATGAAGCAATAATGTTGAATTTCAACAACATTGGAGTTTGATAACTCTTAAACCACGCAGTAAAACGATTAAAAATTTGGTACAACATTTTTTTCATATATGCTTAAGAACAATGAGATATCAAAAATTTATCAAATTCTCATATTTTAAAAAATATCGCGCACACATTCTTAATTAAATTTTTTTTAATATCAAAATATTATTTCAAATAATACTTTACACAAAAAGCACTAAAAAATGTGTTTTTTTTTACAATTTTGATTCCTAAAGAATGAAATTTCCAATTACGATTGGTGAAATAATAGGGAGGAAGAAAATACGAAAAGATATTATATTGGTGGATGATGTTCGGAGGTTGATAAATTTGGAGCGATTGGAGTAATGGGGTTGAATTCGTTTTCAGGTGGAGCAAGGCTTGAAACTTTATCGGGCCCACAAACAACAGGCTGCCGTACGTAAATGGAGAGGGGCGCTGAAAAACATTCGCCAGCGGGAGGACAAATTCGCGCTGCTTGGCTACCTTTATCAAGCTTACATGGACTGGGGAAAATACAGGCAAGCGCACGAGCGACTTTAAATCCATTCCGATTGACATTTTCGAACGCTCGCAGCCCCTCGCGATCGCGGGTGAAAAATTTTGATCGCTCGATTCGTCGTTATCGAGCGAGATACACGCGCGAGAGAATCGACTTTTCTATATATACGTCGGCTCTTAATTAATTGCGTTATTAATTCTCGCCAAACGTCAGCTGAAACGGAAAAAAAGTCGGCTCGCTTTCTCTTTATCCCTCTTGCAATAAATTCCAAAATTTTATTCCCGAATTCTCGCTCTCGCCGTACCGGAGAGATGTCCTCGTCGGGGACACCCGGTTGTCCCGGATTTGCATCGTATAATTAATACCCTCGCAATATTCTCGACCCTTTTCTCATCGCGTCTCCTCTCGACGATGACGTTCTCTTTTTTCTTCGCCCTTTCTTCCGCCCGGATCTGCATCAATATTTAACAGTCTCGCGCGTTTAAAAAATTTTCTACCCTCATGAAATTCATAAAAAAATCTCGTTCCCTCGATAAGAAGCAAAAATTTCTTTATCACCTCGAGCGACGCGATTTCATCCAATTTCC
The DNA here is from genome assembly GCA_030522545.1 of Cremastinae sp. A BG-2022a. Classification (NCBI taxonomy): domain Eukaryota; kingdom Metazoa; phylum Arthropoda; class Insecta; order Hymenoptera; family Ichneumonidae; species Cremastinae sp. A BG-2022a. The sequence continues at coordinate 15,532 of JAPYYW010001458.1, forward strand.
CTCCCTCCCTTCATAATCCCCTGTTATTCTTCTCCGCTGTTCCCCGAGAACAAACTTTTCTGCTCGTGCGAAATAAAAGTTTCGCGAAGTGAGACAAAAGGGCTGAAAACGGCGATCGTATCTTCGGTAAATTTTGGAGAGCACATTTTTTGCATGTTATTTAAAATATTTGACGTTAGGGCGGTCGATGAAGAATGTTGCAGGGGAGAAAAAAAGTCTACCGGAGGGCGCGTTATCCACGAGAGACTGTATTATCGTGTAGCTACATTTTTCCCGAACGTGAAAAATCCGTATATGTTTTCCAGAAAGCTTACGCTCCATGCGACTCGTATTTTCTTGCCCCTTCGTGGAATATCAGGCCACGTGCATCCCCTATCTTATACATATACGTATAACATCTAGCGCACGAGACACGAGTCCTGGGTTATACGATTTGTTCCTGACGCTGCTTCAATGCATATTTTAAATTCATCCCGCACCGATCCCGGCGTATAACCATCGGCTCACCCGAACTCTTCCTCGATCCATGCTAAATCCAATATACCAGACATTTTTCTCTCATTCTCTCTCTCTCCTCAATTTCCCCGAGCCAAATGAGATTTCAGACGATTCCTTTATCATTTTTTTTTTTTACTTCAGAACATTTTTTATATTTTTGGAAAGTATTTCTCTTCCCATCGGTGTAATAACATACCAAATTTGAAACTGGAAACCGCAAATTTGCATTTGCATGAAGATAACATTTCGTGATTATCATCTGAATACATATTAATTTTCAGATTTTTCGAAATAAAGTGTATACAGTTTTTTCAAATGTCATATTTTGTTGACAAAAATTATTGAGATCGTCGAGGTTTATCTTTTTAAATGAATTGATCATCAATTATAAAAACAATCAAAACAATTATAAAAACAATAAAATAAAAGTGTCTGAAGACAAAATTTTGATATACATAGTTGGTTTCTTTATTACTTATAGTACAGTTTTTCTATCAATTACATTTAAAAGGCCTTTTTCGTGAAAAAATTGAATACCAAAATATCTATGTTTATATAACAGTGAAAAATAAAAATCGTAGCGCTTATTCTGTTTGCGTCTTTTATTTTCCGTTTACGGTCGATGGTGGAAGAGCTTTTGACGAGGGATGATATCGGACGCTGTCAACAAATTCTCGTTTGTTCGCGGTTCAATTGGCAGTAAATTCAAGAATGCCACTGACCCGTGTTTCGCCCGGCTATCTCGCTCTTTCAGCAAACGGGGGGAGGGGACCTCTGCCGACGTGTCGGTATTAAATCAGTAGCGCTTTCACACTTTTTCCATTCACACCGGATCGCGCACAGTTTAATGTTTTTCGTTTTTTTTTGTTCCTTTTTTCCATCCCGAAGCGTCGTCCTATCCGAAAATCGTTGACATCTGTCTGCTCCGCTTATACTCCCCGGAAACGAATACCCGAGACTTCACGCTCGAATCTCCGAAATCCGTCGCGAAAATTCCGCACCGGACATCGATAATCCTTTATTTCGGATCCCGTTCAACGGACCGATATGTCGTTCGAAAAAAAAATAGATTGAATTTTACGCGTACAAAGTAAATCGTAACGCTTTTGAATTTTTTTTTTCATTTAAAAGATTTTAAGTTTAAAAAATTTAGATAATCATTTGACATTCGGGAAAAAATTATTATTCTTTCGCGTATCGAGAGGCAGAGATGAGAATTTTGTCAGGGAAGCGCGTTTTGAGAAGCAAATTTTGGAGCAAGAAAGAACTATTATGCATCAGATATACGGGGATGTAAGGAGGAAAATAAGACTCTTTGCTCCTCGACTTTCGTTGAAATTTGTCGAGGAAAGACTCGAGAGAATTTGAATTTTTTGAATTTTCCACGTATATACGAAGTAAATCGTAACGCTTTTGAATTTTTTTATTTTTTTATTTTTTCATTTAAAAGGTTTTAAATTTTGAAAAATGTAGAGAATCATTTGACATTCGGAAAAAAATTATTATTCTTTCGCGTATCGAGAGGCAGAGATGAGAATTTTGTCAGAGAAGCGCGTTTTGAGGAGCAAATTTTGGAGCAAGAAATAACTATTATGCATCAGATATACGGGGATGTAAGGAGGAAAATAAGACTCTTTGCTTCTCGACTTTCGTTGAAATTTGTCGAGGAAAGACTCGAGAGAATTTGAATTTTCTGAATTTTCCACGTATATGTACGAAGTAAATCGTAACGCTTTTGAATTTTTTAATTTTTATTTTTTTTCATTCAAAAGGTTTTAAATTTGAAAAATTTAGATAATCATTTGACATTCGGGAAAAGATTATTATTCTTTCGCGTATCGAGAGGCAGAGATATGAGAATTTTGTCAGAGAAGCGCGTTTTGAGGAGTAAATTTTGGAGCAAGAAATAACTATTATGCATCAGATATACGGGGATGTAAGAAGGAAAATAAGACTCTTTGCTCCTCGACTTTCATTGGAATTTGTCGAGGAAAGACTCGAGAGAGTCAATTATATTGCAACGAGTGTCAACTCGGGGATAGTTTTAGCATGCAGACAAAATTTCGCGCAGCGGTGTGCGTTTCGAAAGTCATGAACAAATCCGCTGCAGAGAAATAAGCGCGAGGTAAACGACCGGGGAGAAACGACAATGGGAATAGACGCAGACGCAGAACCGAAGAGAAATACCCCTAGTTACATTTTATCCAAACTTTCTCTGCAAATCAAATATTTAAGCTCTCGCGCGGCTGACATTTAATTTTCCGATTAAATTCAACCAAATTTCATTTGCTTTGCAGGTTATTCGCAGCTTCGAATTCTCGAGAATTCCGACGACAAAAATATTCAAAAGTTCGTGCGAATTCGATGCATTTTTTCGCCCTTTGCCCTTTTTTTCAACCCTCGCAAAAAAAAATCGCTCTCTTTTTCGACCTTACGCCATTCAATAATCCGCCTTTGAACCGAGCTTTTTTCGTCGGCTCTCTCGCGGAAGTTATTCAATCCCGCTTAAAATGAAATTTGGATAGTTTAATAAAGACGCGAGTTCAACGGGCTCATGAAATTTTAATGTCGGTCTATCGCTCTGTTTTTACGAGCTTTGAAGTGCACGCGATGATCACGGGCGATACGTGCGTGGAATATGCGCAGGCTAAACTTCAATCGTGACCGAATTTCGCCGTCAAACTGAAAAGCTCGCTCGCCCCATTGTTTCTCCCTCCGGATTTCTCTTTCCGCGTCTGCAACCCCTCCCTGAACTCGCGTCAGGTATACAAGTCCCCGTAGGTATTGAAACCGCAGATGACTATCAGACAAATACCGCGAGGACCTATAACACTGAGTACTGACCTCGCAATAATGGTGCATAACCAGGAGAGACTGAATATCGTCGTGTACCGTGGTAAATACGAGGGAGGCCGTTCGCGACCTAGCATGTATACTATATACGAGTATGAAAAACATGGAACGAGAATTGGAAATAAACTCGAGAGAGAAACAAACGCGAAACATTTTTATACATATATAACGAAATGAGTAATAAAAAAATATCAATTTTACTTTTTTTAAATGTCCACGATATTCTCTTTACACGAGCCCCAGAGGACTACGGCTGTAAAATTGAAACAGCAAAAAAATCGCTAGTGATTTCTTTAAGGTAGTTCTTTCATGACAGTCAAATCAAAAGTTTTTATATCAATTTATCTCCGTACCATGAGGTTTTTGAGCTTAAGTCAATTAAGAAAAATTGTTACAAATTGTTTCAAGAGTGTAACATATACTCAAAATTTACGGTCATCCAAGGTGGCCTGAACTTATTACGTATATGTGAAAATTTAAAAAATCATAATCTTAGGTTTTTTTTAACTACAGGAAGCTTCTTTGAAGTAGAATAAAAAGAGCTGCGCAAAATTTCAAAAAGTTCCACTACCTAAAAGTCAAGATATCAAGAGTTTAAGATCGCAGTATTTAACACGTGGAGACTGCAGAAGTGATTGTTGACAATAAATATTTCGAGTTGTACGTAATGAAACCTCTTAAAATTTAACATACAATTGCACATTGTATCAAAGAAGGTTTTTTACAAATTTTTAACTAAATCCTAAGAAAACGATTTTATATGATAGAACTACCTTAACTTGAAATTTAATTAATTTTTTTAGAATATTTTAATATTTGACGTACTTAAATGAAATACGAAAAGCACTGTATACAAAAATTAAAAAAAATGTGAGAGATTAACGAATACATAAATTCTCTTGGTATATATCTTTAACGTAAACGACACTCTCCCTGTTAGTTTCTTAATTATAAACTTCCATACATTTTTAATTTATCACGAGATCATTGTGACATAAATTCGCTTTTGCGTCGAGTTATATCAATAAATCATCGCAGTATACATAGCTGTACAACGTAAAAATGCCTGAAAAAGAAATTGTATACAATTTCTTAAACGTTTATTCGGAGCTTTGCGAAAATGCAGTATATAAAATTCTTACAAGAGTCGAGAGCTAACAAAGTGTATCTCTTTGTCGTATTTTGGTACACTCGACAGCAATTTTTATCGGCAGAAGTATTTTGTTGGTCAAAGGTTTTGAGAGCAAGGAGCCGAGTTATTCTTGAAGCGACAAAGAATATAAAAGAGGGTGCCCACGGGGGGGCAGCAGGTGCTCCATTGTAAAGACGAGAGAAGCTCTTATTCTCGCGTGCGAGACATTTTTCCGGCGCCTCGGGGAGGAAACGCGAGCGCGCGGGGAGCCTTTCGCAAGATTTTCAACGCTCCCGAGTCTCGAAAGCGTATGCAAGTGTCAAAAGTTTTGAGCTCCGAACGTGCTGGAGAAAAAAAAACAGATGAGAGAATAAATAACGAGTCGGTTTAACGACTCGAATCGTTACGCTCTCTCGAACGTTCTCCGACGATCGAGCCTGTCTGCTCACGCGATGGACAAATCTCTCTCCCGGGACTCTCTGTATTATCGCGAACAATCGAATGACGTCCGATCGCTGTCCCGGGACGAGCTTATTCCTATATATACCTTTTTCTTTCTCGCGAGCGACGCAAAAAAATCCTTTCGGGATTTTATTGGCGAGCTTCGAGCCACGAAGATCAATATATTTTTCAATTACTTTTATTTCCTTTTTTATATACTGATGCGAAAAAATTAATTGTTAATGTAGGTATTTTTTAAAAAGTAGGCATAGAAAATAAAATGTCAATTGTCTGTGTTAAAAAAAATGAGAGTGAGTAGAGAGATAATTTGTTTATGAGTGGTCAATCAAAAATAAAGATAAAATCGTGTATCGATGTGTAACGAGTTATATTAAAATATATATATTCTTGTTCTTTCTTTTCCAAAAAAAGTCTTAATAAATATTATTAATGAAATAAAAGTACATTAATTTTATTGATTTAATTAATTAATTCAGTTAATTGGCATTTATAAATGCTTTAAAGAAAATAAATCCTTAATTTATGAAAAGTCTTAAAAATTTCATTGTTTAAATTTCAATTTAATTGATTTCAGTAATTAATTCAGTTAATTGACATTTATTAACGATTTAAAGAAAAGAAATTTTTTTTCAAGTCTTAAAAATATCATTGTTTGTGCAACGCTTCGAAAAAAGGGGATGATATCTCGCCCGGACGATGAAGCAGGAAAAATAAGATACGCGAGTAAAAAAAGACAGCCAAGTCGGCAGACTCGAGATTCCTTGACAAATGTGTGTGGGAATTCTTTTCCACCCAGCACCCGAAAGAGTACGAATTTTTCTCTCTCTCTCCGAATTTGTTCTCCGGCGTTTCCTCCTCGCGATCTTTATTTTCCCTGTTTTTCGATAACTACGCGCATGAACTAATGGTCGGACGAGCGAATTTTGAGGGGAAGAAAGATGTCTTATTTTCCCTGGGGAGTAGCGATATTTCGTTCCGAGGAAATAACTCGCGAATTCTCATCTCCGATATCAAGGAAATGAGGAGACGTCGAGTGTTTCCTCCGAGAATAGAAGAGGACTCTTTGGGAGAAATAATTCTTTATTAATACGGAGAATTAAGTCAAGATTTATTCGGGGAAGAAAAAAAAGGAAAAAGGTCGCTCATCTCCGTTCCTCGCTCTTCCCGTTTCGTGCTCGCGAAGAGCCATGACGAAAGTGGTATACGACGTATACGATGAGTGGAGACGGCCTTAATTGTCTAATTTTTTTTTTCTTTTCTTCTCGTCCCTCTGAAGCTTTTAATGCCAGTCCTCTCCGCTTCTTTCCGGCTCGGTCGGCCGGAAAAAAACATTCTGTCTCCCACTCCAACGAGAGAGGAATTGGGATCTCAAACCGAGTCACCCTTGGCTCATTTACCTTGAATTTTTTATTCATAAATATTTAGCGAGGCACGTGCGCTGACTGTTACGCTTTTTCCCTCCTTTCATCATCTCGCTTTGTTCCTCGGCCAGCATGAAAAAAAAAGAAGCATGAATACTGATGTAACGAGGGTCAAGCGCGAGACCCTGAATTATACGAGAAATTTTTATAATTTTTCTTTTTCCCTCCCGTTGCGTTTTCGCAGAAAGAACGCTTCGGACATTTGAAATGCAAAAAAATGTAAAAATATCGCTGAAATTCTTCACCGGGAAGAAATGCAAAGTACGCGAAAAAAGGAAGAAAGTGGAAAACGCGGAAGAAAAGATAAAAGAATGATATTCGCCGATTTTTTTTTCTTTTTTTTTTTAAGGAAAGAGGGGAATCTTGGGAATCCGCTTGTTAATGGAACGCTAGGAAGTTTGAAATATTTCTGGTCCCGGATCCTCCAGACTCGAATATTTGTCGAAAAGTTTGCGGTATTTTCCGAACGCGAGCGAGAGGGCAGCCCGAAGTGTTTGACCGACTTTTTTTCCCTCCTCGGTGGCGTTCGCGATTTTTTTTTCTTTTTTTTTTCGAATTGCAAAATGGCAAAAAGTGCGCGAGCTCTTGGTCGTGTTGTATTCTCTCGTCGTTTTGACAATCACGGGAATTCGAAAGCTCCGGCCACTTTATATCTGTATCGACGGGGGAGAATGTGTCTCGAACAGAGACCTGGGAATAAACTGCCGTCCAGTGGTTCGAGCAACGTCGAGCACACCGAAACGGCGTATTGGCACTCGCCAACTCGATCGATGCCCGGAAAAATTAGCGCCAATGACCCCGCTGTGAAAATTCGTCACTCCAATTCTTTTTTTGTAATTTGTATAATTCTTCTTTCGCCAAATATTTTTCACTTCGTAAACATTTTCAAAGTCTTTTTTTTGCCTCAATATTGAGCCAAGTTCAAAAATTATGTTCACGATGAGGAAAAATGATGAAAAAAATTAGAATGCCATTTAACGGTGATTATTTGCAATTAATTAATATGACAATGAAAGTGAAAATTCGACACTTGAATTCTTTTTTCGTAATTCGTAATTCTTCTTCAGCTAAATATTTTTCACTTCGTAAACATTTTCAAAGTCTTTTTTTGCCTCAATATTGAGTCAAGTTCGAAAATTATGTTCACGATGAGGAAAAATGATGAAAAAAAAATTAAAAAGCTATTTAACGATGATTATTTGCAGACGATTTATGTGAGAATGAAAATGAATATTAGAGACTCGAATTCTTTTTTCGTAATTCGTAATTCTTCTTTAGCCAAAGATTTTTAACTTGGCAAACATTTTCAAAGCCTTTTTTACCTCAATATTAAGCCAAGTTCGAAAATTATATTCACGATGAGGAAAAAAATGATTAAAAAAAATTAAAAAGCTATTTAACGGTGAGAATGAAAATGAACATTCAAAACTCGAATTCTTTTTTCGTAATTCGTATAATTCTTCTTTCGCCAAAGATTTTTAACTTCGTAAACATTTTCAAAGTCTTTTTTTGCCTCAGTTCGAAAATTATTTTCACGATGAGGAAAAATAATGAAAAAATAATGAAAAAAAAATTAAAAATCCATTTAACGCGGTGATTATTTGCAACTGATTAATGTGAGAATGAAAGTCAATATTCTCGGCGAGGTATATCGAGTTTCGAAATAACCTCGTTGATTTTCGAGTCAACTCGAAACGCGATCGTCTTGACGATAAAACGTTTTCGGAGGAGCGAAGATTGTTAATTAGAAGGTCGAGAGTGGTGTATCGGGGCTGGGGGCACTTGTCTCCGGTTTGTGTGCTTGCGTATACGAACATTTACGAGGCAGATATGCCCTTCTCCCGTTCGTAATCTCGTCAAGAGACTCTAATGGTTATCCTGCCATTTGGTTGCACACGCGAGACTTCGCCTTCATGTTCACTCGGTACGCCAAATTGCTGTTTGCTTCGATCTTCATCACAATGGCCAGAGAGAATTTATACAACTATTTCGAGAATAAAATATAAGAATAATAAACCAAAGAGTTGGCAAAATGGCAGCAGATGGTCCATTCAATTTTTTCATTTTTATTTTGTTGTTGAATTTTAGTTCAAAAAAGACTCAACTCTTTATAGGAATGTGGTTACCAACATTCTTCACGACATTTTTCGCAAAAACGTTGAAATAAACTTAAAATTTAATTTACATGGGCAAATTTTGAATTAAAAAAACCCTTGAGAAACAACTTTTTGTTGAAATCCTTTAAAAAAAGGATAGAACTACCTTCAAAGAGGTTTTATAATGCGACAATTTTCATAATAAAGTCGGTAAAAATATATTGAGAAGAAAGGAGCGAAATGGTCGTGGAACTGTTTATTTTTTTTTTTTCTTCATTTTAGTTTTCAAGACGACGTACTTCTTTTCACTGAAATCCAGGCGACCGGCTCGCGGTCGGGCTTTTTTCTCCGCTTCTCGTTTCCTCCCCGGGACACTCCGCGCCACTCACCCGCGCTATAATCTGAAACGTGACTCCCGTCCCTAACGAGAATAAGCGAGAGTTTTCCATCTCCCTGCGCCCTGTTCCGGTGACCCAGTCACCGCGTCCTTCGCAGACGTTCCAACACGAAAAGAAACGACCTTTCCTTCGCCCCTTCCCCTCCTCCTCCTCCCCCCCCCAGCCTCTCGCCCATGAAATTGCACTATTTTGCCCTTTTTCCCTTTATCCCTTATTCAATCATCAATCACCGTCGATCACTTCCGATTTTTCAAAAATGATGCTCGACGATTCTTCGAGATGCTTCGCGTCTCATCACCCGTCTTTTAATTTCGCATAAAAATAATAATAGTTAAGGTAAACGTCTCAATAGATGGACATGTCCCAATAGTTGGACAATTTTTGCTATATTATTTTTAATATTTGAATTTTTTTTTCTCAATAAAATCATATATGGATTATTTTTCATATACAATGAAGTTTATTTTTCATAATGTTAATTTATTGGAACAAACTCGCTCAAATTTAGAGACAGGGTCAATTTTCTGTCCTACTATTGGGACATTCTACATGTTTAAACGTTCAAATATTTATTTATTAAAAATATTATCTAAAATTAACACATAAAATGAATGTTGGGTCACTAAAATATCTGACAATAGTCAAGATATGAATTTGAAGCAGATTTTTTTGTTTGAATATTTTTTAAACAAAGATAAATTTTGAAAACCTTTAGCTGGCCAACTATTGGGACGTTTACTTTACTTTGCAATAAAATCATACGCAATTTATTCACCGGGAAATATTTTTGAGCGATGCTCTAAGTTGAATGAAACTCCGCGTATATTCTATTATAGATATAGACGACAAGAAAACATTGCGAAAGATAAATATAAAAATGTACTAGCACTTGCTATTCGGAAGAAAAACTTTTCGATAATTTGACGATTCAAAAGTACACAATGAAGAATTATTTTTTAAACAAAGATAAAGTTTTAAAACCTTTAGCTGTCCCACTATTGGAGCGTTTACCTTTTGTACATTTTATGATTTTCTCAAAGATATCTCATTTGAATGAAAAATGATAATAAAGAGACTGGCATGGGATTTTGAGGTTAAACAAATACACAAACCTCGTTATAGTCTCTGGTGTATTTATTATAAAATATTCATATATATGTAGAGAATATTTTCGCAGGACTCCGTAAATCTAAGAAATTCTACGGAAACGACAAATGGAAAGATATTTTCCTTGGAATTTATTTTTTCTCCTGCATATAAAATCAGTGAATTTTTCATTTATTCAATGTCAGGGGGTTTTTTCTTTTTGAGATGTTCGTTGATAGAGGAAAAAATTCACGTCGGAGAAGAAAAATTTAAGGAGGATCGGGCTCGGAAATTTTCTGGTCGGGCACGACGTGTATGAGAGTCCGGGAGGATAAAATTCATCGTGAATCTCCCCGCGGATCCTTGTTTAGAGCGGAAAATCTTGGCATGCAACTTTCTCGAGACGTGTTCTATAAAATCCGAGTGGAAAAGCTGGGACGGGAATGGTACACCCATCCAGCGGCGCTGCCCTCGTAAACACGAGTTTTACCGAGAAATATATCCGAATCGTGAAAAAATCCCCGTACGCGCAATATAAGCATGAAAAAAAAATACGGGCTGATGCTATCCGTCTTTTTTTAATCTCCTTCACTTTCATCCCCAAAATTTACGATCACAGGTACAGTAATATTTTAGCAATGAATATATTTCGAAGATTTTCCACAGAAAAGTACTCTGGATAATTTGTAAATGTTTTCAAAACTTGATACTATTTCCTTCAGCATTTTTTTTTTTCGATTTCAAGATATGTTTAATCAGACCTTTCGCGCTGAGTCTCATGGACTCATGAAAATTTCAATTTGCGACATCTTTTTTTTCTCTTGACGAAAACAGCTTTATATTTGGGGTGATTCTTAAAGTTTTTTACAAAACGAAGTAAATGGTGCAGGAATTATGATATATAATTCATCAATTTTTTAAAAGTTATCACCCCTTGAAAATTTTTGAAAAAATGAAAAAATGGAAAGGATACCTTCAAAAATTCGCGAAAATTTTTAATTTTTTTTTCTTTTTATAATAAGAACTTATCCGATCGGAAATTTTTCGTATATAACGAAAATGCTACTTATTCGGGTCGAAATCCACGAATTTATATTGAAAAATTCAAAAAGCCAATATTTAGGTTTATTCAATGTGAACTCTTGGATTGCACCCCGAATAATTATCATTTTCGTTATCAATATGGAAAATTTCCGATCAAAAAAGACTGTCGAAATTGAAAAAAAAAAATTCAAAATATTTTCCGAATTTTTTCGTTTGTTTAATATGAATGAATTGAAATAAAATGGAATGATATCAAAGAAAAAGTTATTAATACAAAAGAAAACGATTTAAAATTTTCCTCAACACTTATTTCTTGTACAAAACACCCAATTTCGAGTGATTTTTCGGAAAAATCCCACGCTCGTATTTTTCAAGCCAATTAATTAAAATTTGAATATGTTATGCAAAGTACACTATACTAGTGCATGGTGTTCTTGGAATTTAAAAAAAAAACGAAATAAAAATATTTTGCTTTGATTTTTTTATTTTTTTTTATTCCAAGAATTTAATGCTCTAGTATCGCGAACACTGCGTAACATATTCAAACTTCAGTTAATTTGCTTGAAAAATATGAGTGTGGGACTTGTTTGAAAATTCACTCAAAATTTCGTGTTTCACATAAAAACAATTTTATAACTTGATATTCTATTGAGACTAGCATCTTAATGTGTAGTTTTCTTGTTCAGGGACAGCATAGACTTCGCAGATCGTCAACTCGACATATCCGAGGAGCTGGACTCACCGAACATGCGAGCTGAAGCTTATCTCAATCTGGCAAGGGCGCACGAGAGACTCGGTGCTCTCGACCGCGCACTCGCCTACGCCAGACACAGGTATACAATTTATACAAAGCGAGAGTACAAATTTTCAAATTTATTCTTGAATTTGTTTGAAATCCATGCAAGAGTATATCCAATTAATTTCCGGATAATCTCTCTGGTGTTCTCATCATTGATTTGATTTGCAGCTTGTACAACGAGTGCGATCAGTGCGCCACCGCCGGTCTCGTTCACTTGACCGTGGGCAGAGTTCACCTCGAGCTCGCAGGATTTTGCAAAGCGCTGGAAGCTTTTCAAAGAGCTCACAAAATAGCCCACTCCATTCAGGACCCTTCTCTGGAATTGCAGGTAAAAAAACATTTTCGCTCCTCGCCAGATGTTCCTCGTTAATTAACGGAAAATTATTTACTCATCTATTCGAATGTCGCCTCTGCGCGCAACGTTGACGTCGAGCGAGTATTTATAGTTTGCAAATCTGCTGTAAACGTAATCTCGTTGCCTCGTTTATCCAGCACTTCGGATAAGCCTTTCGCGCCGAGTTCTCGAGAAACTTCGCTAGAGTTAACTTTTCACGAAACTTATGCGCGTTCTCGGGCTAGAAAAGTCCACCCAACTCCCGACTTGACGGATCAAAATCCATCTTCCCATATTCAAGTCACGTCTGGTGCAAATTCCATAAAAAAAATTTCTACATTTTATAAACGTTTTTTTGTAAATTACAAATTAGAAAGTTAAGAAATTTGAATTAAAGATTGGTCATTTAACACATGTAGAAGACTCACCAATGGATTTATCAAACTGGAATTTTTTACTATATAGCATCATAAATTTGAGAATATTTATCATCTTTTTAAGTCTTTTCATTCAAACATAATTTTTAAACTTGAATGTAAGAAGCCAACTACCTCAGGGATTAAAATTCGATTAAAATATTACATTCAAACAAATGAAATTTGATGCAACCAATACCCAGAATCACCAAACATTTGATTAAAACTTTACACTCATAAAATATTAATTAATTGAACTAAATATATAACGATGATATGATTATTTCAAAAACTTGTGCAGTTCTATGCAATTAAAATTTATTCAAATAAACATTGAGGCATATATCATCCACTAAAAAAATCAATTACTTCAGTATCTAATGTCGAAAAAAATTGTTGTTAAATTTTTTTAAAAACTAAACATACATTCTTTAACGTTGTTTAAAGCTTCATGCCAAATTTTATAAGGTTTCACCATGCCGAAATTGAAATATTTGTTTTTTTAAAATCGAAATATGAAACACGTGCTCTTATGGTGAAGAACCGAAAAATGCGGTGCACATTGCGTCAAAGAACGTCTATGTAAATTTTTATTAAATTCTAACGAAAACAATTTCACAGCACAACCACATAGTCGAAATTCATTTTTTATACGAGAACTACCTTAATTCCTGACAATTATTGAATATAAATAAATATTTTCTTGGACGTATTTATACTCGTATTTATACGAGAACTACCTTAATTCCTGACAATTATTGAATATGAAAGAACTACCTTAATTCCTGACAATTATTGAATATGAATAAATATTTTCCTGGACGTATTTATACTCGTATTTATACGAGAACTACCTAAATTCCTGACAATTATTGAATATGAATAAATATTTTCTTGAACGCAGGTATACGTCGGCTTGTCGGAGTTATTCTGCAGATTGCAGGACGCTGACAAGAGCGCGAGATACGCCGCGAGGGCGTACGATCTGTCGCGAAGTTTGCAGCTGGGCGACTTGAACTCGCGACATCACCGAGCGGCCCTGTTGCAGATGGCAACGGCCCTGAGGAAAAAAGGAGAGCTCGGAGATGCCCATGACTATTGCTCGGTAAACTTTTTCCCCCGTATTCTCCGCTCGCTTCACTTTTTCCCTCCGCCGCTAATCGTTTCCCTTTCGCTCGGCTTTTCTTCATTTTCCGCTCTTTTGCTCGCAAAATGGCTGCGCCGCGTCTTCCACTCGACTGAATAATTACTCGAAGGTTCATCGCGGCGCGAAGTTTCGGCAAACGGTCTACAGACGTAAAAAACCTCGAATAAACCCGGAGAAATATATTTTCCTGACGTTAATTCTTGATGCAGCGCAAAATACAATTAACCTCTCTCCCTCTTTTCTCTAAAATGAATACCCATTTTCTATACTTAAAATCTTTCTTCTATACCTTAAATCTTTCGCAAATGCTAACCGAATGTGAAACCATGTCAGAAACTCTTATACTCTTCCACCTTGAACACACCGAAAAAAATGTGCACAGTTGATGATGAGGTGAAAATGAGGAAAAATTGGTCCTCGCGGCTGAATTTCAGGAAGCTACGAGGCTGTCCCTAGTTTCCGGGGATCAAGCGAGCTACGCGAGAAGCATAAGAATCCTGGGTGACATTTACAGAAAGAAGTCTGACATAAACGTAAGTGTTTGAAAGATTTATAGCTTTTGGAACAGGGAAAGAGATGAGTTATATATACGTATATATAAAATATATATAGGTCTAGAATAAGGGTGTCAGGATGTAGGCAGTGGCAGAATGTGTCGCAACTACCTACGTTCTGAAGGAAAAGCCATTCCATCATCATCGTCTTGGGGCAAAGATGAGTCGTTCGAGTTTCCCTTCTCAATTCTTACTATATAGATCGTGTTCCCATCCAATCCAATTTGGCAACCCATTCACCTTTTATCACTCTCTCTCTCTCTCTTTTTATCACTCATTTTCGCGAAAAACGAAGCAAAGTCAGTCGCCCGACCACACTATCCCACACTGAGAAAAAAGTTTGGTTGAATCAACTGAACGGGCGATCAAGGAGGGCGAAAGAAATATTTATATAATTAATTTAACATGATATTTACTTAATTCAACTAAATTTTTGTTTCTGTGCCTTTTGTTTTAGACACGGAAATAAATGTTTGGTTGAATTTAAAAAATATCATGTTAAATTAACTAAATATTTATTTCGCCCTCCGTGACCGCCCGTTTAGTTGATTCAACCAAACTTTTTTCTCAGTGCAGATATGATGACTCTCAAGCTCCCCAAGCGTTCATCCACCCATTCACTGATTTTATTTTTGTTCTTTTAATAAAAACAGTTTATGATTTGCAAACGTTATCGCGGAGATCTCGCTGTGAACCTTACATTGGTATGGTTTATTTAAATGTCTGTTGGTAATTATGTTATTGGTATTTTTAGGTAATTCGACTAGTTTTTTTGGGATTTTCATTTCGTAGCTTTTGAACTATTTCTCAGTTTTGATGTTGCGTTGGAGTTTCGTTTAGTTTATTATTATACGAAAATGTTGAAAGTCGTCGGAAATTTTGGAGATTGGAAGTGGTTGGTAAAAGTTGGGGGTGCTGATGATTAAGTTTTGGGACGTTTGGAATACAGAAAGCGTTTCGCCAGTACGAGAGCGCGATGGGCTCGGCCGCGGCGACGGACGACCGTCTCTGCCAGATGGAAGCGATGGACGGAGCCGCGAGATGCCTCGAAGCGCTCAGACTTCAGCACAAAATTTGCAACTGTCGCCCGCTAGAATTCAATACGAGGCTGCTCGAAGTCGCCAACTCGATGGGAGCCAAGGTCAGTTCGTCAAATTGGCAGACTTCCTTCTATATACATTTCCCCTTATATTTCCCTTAAGGTAGTACAACCGAGACAGTCTATTCAAAAGTTTGTCCTTATGGGTTAACTTGATGTAAAATCATCAGTTGAAATTTCTTGAGACAGAATTTATTCAAA
>JAPYYW010001459.1:0-28830 GCA_030522545.1 Cremastinae sp. A BG-2022a
AATGCTACTTATTCGGGGCGAAATCCAAGAGTTCATATTGAAAAATTCAAAAAACTGATGAAAAAGTCAGTTTCTTCAATTTTTCGATATGAATTCCTGGATTTCACCCCGAATAGGTAGCATTTCCGTTATCTACGGGAAATTTCCGATCAAATGCACTCTTAAAATCTAAAAAAAAAAATTTTCAAAAAATTTCGTGAATTCTTGAAGGGGTTGGTATCGAAAAGTCAGCTTTTCAATATTCAAAACAAAGTCAATTTCATTCTGAGAGTCTTATCGATAAAAAATATGGCTGTAAAAAAAAACGCTGTGAATATTCCACAAAAATGTGTAACTTGTGGTACATAGTATGCACCGGACAGAGCGTAGTCCGGAGGCGAGTGAGCTCGCGCTTAGCAACAAGCGTGAAAAAGTACCTGAGGCAAAGGACGGCGTTGTGACGACTGCTGTTGCGCGCTCCCGTGATAATCACCCGAATCCCGCTCGTCGGTGTATATATCAGCCGGGAAGTATCTCTCACTGTATCTGAGCGTTACGTTCGGCTTATTTTCAGCCTCGGCCTGGTTCAATGGCTTGTACAGGTACTCGTTTACGAAGTGGTACTGAGAACTCTTCTTGCAGCTTATGTCACCGCTCGGTGGCATGCAGATCAAGTGTACCTCAAAAAGATAATATTCCCCGTGACATTATAAAAAACACTCACGTAAAAAGACATATAAAACAATTCAAATAATCGATAATGAGAAAATATTATAATAAGTAATTATGAACAATAATCAATTAATGATCGAGTAAAAAAATAACTTTTCCTCGACAAAATTTTACTCTTTTTGATAAAAATAATTGTTTTCGTAAACATATGCTAGTAGGGAATTATTCATAGAGGTTTTATGATCAATCGTGTATAATTTATTTAAAAAAAGAAATTATTGAAGGCTTATTAATACCTGATGGAAAGTAAATCCTTCTGGACAGATCCAAGAGTGTTTGGCATTGTCCTGGCAATAGTGAAAAACTTCGCAGTTCAAGTCCTCGTCGGCGTAATATCCGGTCTGCTTGTTGACGCAGTCGAATTTGCTCTGAGGAAGGAGAAGGGTCAATCGATCGGGCTCGTCCTTTTCCTCCTCGATCAGTTCCTCCGCGGCTTCCTGAAAGAATTTCATAAATTTTTTCATAAGAAGCGATTACTTCGATAGAACTTTTTTTTCGTTCTCGACAGAATTTCGCTCGAAAAAAAATAGCAAATGATCAAAAAAGCGATAAAATACCGGACTGTTCTCAGGATAGCGAGATTGTGGTCCGCCGCGAAGAGGACCACGCTGACCACCACCTACCCTGATAGGCGTTTCCTGACCCTTTCCACGATACAGCTGAAAAAAAATTAATTGTAATTTTTTCGTCTCATAAGAGTTTATTTTTTGTTCCTTTTCAGGTAAAAGTTTCAATATAGTTTATCATTTACCACAATTTAAACGATACTTTCTTTAAGATTTTAAACAAAGTTTAAATTATTAATTTTCATTATTAATTCTCTTTTCAATAAAAGTAGAAAAATGTTTCGATTTTCTAGCATTGTCATATTTCTACCTCATATAAAAATTGGTCTTTAAGTGAAAAGGGAAAATAGACAACTATATAAATATATTTTTTTAGTATTTTTTCTTTGAGATAAAAAATAATTTTTACCGATTGACCACCATTGACGGTCCTGTAAATTGGCGACGGTGCCGGGGTGGGTGTGACAGCGTTGTCCTCGTAACTGTTGTCCCTGTAAGCGTGAGATGCCGTGCCAAGGCCAGGAGTGTAGAGCGGACTGAGACTCGTCGGCTTTCCCGGATATCCGGATACTTGTCTCGCCTCCAAAGAGTCGTAAGGGCTCTGAGCTGCGACGCTCGCCACCCAAACGATTAAACTTAGTCTATACATTGTCCTGTAAATTAAAAAAAGTCTATTAAGGTAAACGTCCTAATATTTGGACAATTTTCGCTGTATTTCACATTAACACATTGAATAAATTTTGAATTGCTAAAATATCAGACAA
The DNA here is from genome assembly GCA_030522545.1 of Cremastinae sp. A BG-2022a. NCBI lineage: Eukaryota > Metazoa > Arthropoda > Insecta > Hymenoptera > Ichneumonidae > Cremastinae sp. A BG-2022a. The sequence continues at coordinate 2,042 of JAPYYW010001459.1, forward strand.
TAGTCAAGATGTGAATTAGAAGCAGATTTTTTCGTTTAAACATTTTTTAAATAAAGATAAAGTTAGAAAACCCTCAGCTGTTATACTATTGGGACGTTTATCTCAAGTCTCTTGTCTCTGTACAGTCAAGTTAAAAAATGACGTTAAAACGAGAAGGCTTAAAAACAATACACTTTTTAAGTTTCATTAATTACGATAAATGATGATAATAATTTCGTAAAAAAAATTAATCGATATATTTTTTAATACAACTGAAAGAAATTCGCAGAAATGTTCGTAGAAAAATGATAAAAGTAAAAAAGTTGAGATTAGAAATGGTGAAAAATATTAATAATAGCGACGAGTTAAAATGAACGAGAAGAAATTAGTTAGAACAATTGTTTATCTAGATGTGGTCGAGGTCGTTAAAACTTTCTCATGCGAGAGCGTGGACAACGGACACGAAATGCAACGACCTCGAGACTCGATGGAGGAAAAAAAAATTGGAAAGAGAGAGCAAGAGAGGAAAGAAAAAAATTTCATAGTTATAACGAGAGTAAGAAAATGTCCATAGAGGCACGTAACAAGCCTCTCACCCGGGTATAAAAGGCGCCAGGAATTATATGGAATCGATGAAAGAAAAAATTAAAAAAAAATGGACGAAGTAAAATCGTATCGCGAGCGAATGACCGGCTGACTGGAATTCCTAGCGATGCAGGAACCTTCGAGAGCAATTTAGCATAACTCGCGTCATAAATACGAACTTGCGTCTACCAGAACTCTCGCTTGTCCGCGAGCCATTCATGCAAATCCGTTTTCTAGCCAAGAGAAGATTAAAAATTGATCCAAAAAAGAAAAGATTACTTAGGACTCTCTCGCACGACAATTCGCTTCGACATTTTTTTAGAACCATGTATTTTTTTCACATAGTTCGTTTTTTTTTTCGAGAGAACTCTCACGAATATTGTTTGCCTTTTTCCACTTTTCTCCATATCGTAGAATCAATAGGAACGAAAGTACTCGCTCGCACGTGTGTACTTAGCATCATTATTAGCATTAAAGTACACACGTGTGTATTCGGAGAAATTTCGACTTTCCCCGCGATTCTCTATTAATGTATTATATTTACCGATTTGCCCGAATGGGATCGTACACACTTACATACTCGTTAAATTCGCAAACTATGTATCTCATCTGTCAGTGAAATCGATTAATTTCACTGTAATCGGTTAAATAAGTTTCTCGATAAGATTTCGATCTCCCGACCGTTATTAATGTCTCTTGTCGGAGATAAACGAATGAAATTTATGATTTATTTGATACGCGTGCCAAACCATCTCTCTCGATCTCTTTAGAGTAACAAATTCTTCTCATTAACTATATCTTTTTACTTCTGATTTGAATTTTTTATTTCAAACTTTCAGCGAAATTTAAACCTCGTTTAAAAATATTTATGTGATTGTTACACTTGTGGTATTGTTAACGAAAAAAAAATGTAGACATAAAACTTTTATTATTCGTGGGACAAAGTAATAAAAGTGCAGCAGCTTTTTTCCTTGGGATATTTTAGATGAATAAAGTAAAGAAATAAAGACACTATTTATCATCTTGTCACACGCGCAGGAAATGAGTCGTTTACCCAGAAATACAAATTCTTTCGCAGAGCGCGCAGTCATTGAACATTTACTCCGATAAAATTATTTACCTCGCAATTTTCCAGCGCTTCTTTGTAATTATACAATTATACAATTACGTATAGCACCATTGAAGGATTTTTTTTCTCATTTTTCTTTTTTTCCCAAGAGATAAAATATCTCGGTTTAACGCACACATTCTCCCCTCATTACATTCAATTTTTTTTTCGCTCACCTAGATGCTCGTTTTTTAGATTTTTTTTTCTCTCATCTTGCTGTGTCACTGGGTCAATCTCTCCGACGATTTTCTCAATGCCACATGTTCCCAGTAAGGCTCATTTTTCCTCATCTTTATCGCTCATTTTTTTTCCGAGCCAGATTTTTAGTATCTGCCGCGTTAATTTTTTAGAGTCGGTTTTTAACGACGTTTCACTCCGAAAGTCGCGCACGCACAATTTTCTCTTTGGCTATAGACTAGAAAATAAAAGCGGCGCACGAAACTGCGAGAGTTCTCGAAAAAAGGAGCGAACGAGCTAAGCCTCGTCATCCTCGACCTAGAACCTGAGAAGAAATCGGTCGCGGAAATTTCATAAAATTTCGAAAAAGAGTTTTTTTTTAACGATGCTTCGTGGCATGAAATTTCGCCCAATGACGCGAGATATTAATTCTGATATTTTTAGTGTGTAAGGTAAATGTTCCAATAGTTTGACACTTTATATTTATTTAAAAAACATTCAAATTTTAATGTGTTAATTTTAATTAATATTTCTAGTGAATAAATACTTGAACTTTTGAATATGTAGAATGTCCCAATAGTTGGACAGAAAATCGACCCTGTTTCTAGGATTCATCGAGTTTTTTCCAATAAATTAACGTTACGAAAAAATACACTTCACCGTATAGGAAAAATAATCCATACGATTCTATTCATAAAAAAAATAATTAAAATTTTGAAAATAATATAGCGAAAATTGTCCAACTATTGGGACGTTTACCTTACCTACATTTGCAAGTCCTAAAAAAGGCGAATTAACGAGACGACTGCCTTGAAAAAAAAAATGGTCGCTTGAAAACAAAGTGATCGATCTCTCGCGCGAAAAAAAGGCGATTGCGAAAAAAGTCTGGAGACACCTGTTGCCGAAGAATGAAAGTAAAGAAAGGGAGAGAAAAAAAAATCTCGTGTCTCGGCGTACGATAAATGAATCGGTTTTGAGCGAGCGTGGACTGTGGAAAGTCAGCCTCACTTTCTATAAACTCCGTGTGCGAGCCCGAGAGACAGAGCGCACACGCTTCGCAATAACCGCGCTCGTATCTCAGTCCCGAGAGCACCGCCGTCTATTCAATCACCGAAAAACTCTCCAATCTCTCATCTAATAAAACCTGATCAATAAGTCAATCGAAAAAAATAATATTCGGCGAGATTAGAAGAAATAACGAATCGGGGAACAAACGGAGTTTAATTTTTTATCGGCGGGAGATCAATAGCTGCGTCAACATTTGTACGAAAGGTCAAAGGTCGAGAGTTGGCTCATAACGCCAAAATAATAACGAGAGTAGTAAATAGTAGTATAAATATAATGATGATAATAAATATATGATAAATTGAAGGAACGGAGCGTCAAGTTGAAGAGGTCGAGTTACGTCACGGGCCGGTATATAGTATCTGCTGTCGTATTTTTCACGTTCGTCGAGACGAATGCACGTGCCAGGAGGTTACGCGGCTTCTGCCATTGCTCATCCCTTTCCTACCGGTCACGCCATTATTCCTCTCTCTCGATTATTCCAGACGCGACGAGACTCAACTTTCGCGCGCTTCTGCGACGTAGCAAGTGTCGGACCTCCATCATTTACTCTATCGTACAACTTTTGAATCTTTTTTTTAAACTGCGTGGGTGGTACTACCTGATTATTAGGACTGTGGGATTGTGCACCGTTACTTTTTGGGCGTGACTATTCAAAATGCCAAAATCTCATGTATTATCTTTACTTTCTCCAATTCTAATTGACTACGTTTTGTGTTGGGGTTTGAACAACTTTTGCAAGGCGAGAAACGAATCGTAGGAGAGTAAAAATGCTCTAGACTCGTTATTATCTCATTATTAGTCCTAAAAATTGGACGATACATTCCAAATTGCTTTTAATGTCTCAACTCTTAGACGTTCAATTATTTTGACATTTAGCTTATCTTTCATTTTCATTTCGACACAATTTGTAGAAAAATATTAAGGTAGGAGTCGCGTGAAATCGTTTGAGACAGAGATTCTTAAAAATTTTTACAAATCTTCTTTAAGGTCATGTCGAAATGTATACCGAATTTAATGAAGCTTCTCCATCTACTAATTAAGATATTAATTATTGAAAGTAGCAATTTTTTAAAATAAATATCTCGATAATCACATGATAAAGTCTCTTCAAAATTTAGCACACATGCTAATATGATTCAACATTTAGTTAACACGTACAGCCAAACTTTTGAATAGACCGTGACACGACTCCTACCTTAAATTTTACTACAAAGCAGCAACAATATTTAATTAATTCACAAACAAATGCATTTTTATAGCAAAAAGGAAATATATGAAAAAACTAAATAAAATATATTTAATTTTATGTCAAAATATAATTGTCAATTTTATATAGAGTGAGATCTACAATATTTTCCTCTCATGGATGAATTATGAAAATAATTTTGGTTCGTTGGGCAAAATTGAAGGAGCGACGAGCGAAAAAATATACATTGTTGCTCTCGGTCGGCGTTATTGTGATAATAATTATCGTAAGTGGCACGTGCCCGTTCATGCGTCATGTCCGTAAAGGGGATCGGCGGTTTCGCATATACGCGAGAGACACGGGCGATCGTTAACGAGCGATCCGGCCGAGTGAAAGAGAACATAAGGTACATACGTATATACAGGAATGAGGAAAATACGGGGAGGCGAGGACCGAGGGAGGGTAAAAGCAACGAGAATCCTGCTGTGGACCGTTTGATCGGGTTTAGACCTCCTCTCGGCTCCAACTCCGGCGTGTGCAACGACGACGACGAGAGTGAAAGTGATCGAAACTCTTGCCGGACTCCGTTACTACGCCATCGTCGCGCCCGCCCGGTCGCTGCGTGAACGAGTCCGCTTTGAATTTGTATCGCGGCCAGAACAAAAAGGAGAATAACCCGGAGGGAGAAAATTCGAGTTACGAACGCACTCTCCGTAACTCGTAACTCGTTTCGTCTCCTGGGTGGAGTCATGGGAAAAACGAAGACCGAGCACCCGTTTATTTTCGTTTTACTGGGATATTCCTTGCACGTAACCGATCAATTCGTAACGTCAAATTCTTTTTTTTTATACACTTTAATACCCACAATTTATTCAAGCACTTTTTTTCTTTTAAATAATGAACAAACTGTTATTAATTTATTTTCCATCGTCCTACATTTTATATCTTGAATAATTTGCTGCGACTTAATAATTCTCAATAAACTTTTCATTATCGTACGTATTAATTTTAATCCTATTTTTCTTGCCAATATACTTCATTCGTAATGAATCTCTTGCACAATTATTTGATCGAGTACAGCCAAAATCGTAGAATTATCTCGCAACGTTTCTAGGCGGGGAAAGAATTTGGAATTGTTCCAGAAAGGATAAAAATGTAGTGTATCGGAGCTGAGAGAAAGAGAGAGTAAACAGAGATACGTTTTACCTTATAATCCTTGGCGGGTTTCAAGGAATTTGATATCATTGAGCAACAGCGTGTAAAGGAGTCAAGAATCGATCAAGTACGGTCGTTCACCTCGCCCGATTGTTCACTCTTTTTTTATTCTATACTTTTTGCACCGTCTCGAAAATTGGTGATTTATGTTTACACTCGAGAAAGCTAAAACTATAAAGTTGTAATTGTTTAATTTTGGGCATCAGGAGAAAGTAATGTTCGCTAAATTGCTCCAAAGAAATGACTCGATGAATTTGATGGATAATTTTTAAGAAAATTGAACAAATTGTGCATCAAAAAGGAAAATATATGTATAATTTTGCCCGGGGATGAAAAATAGGCGGAAAAGATTGCGAAAAAAGTCTCGAAGGGACGGCTCGTCCAATTTTCTTGCAAAAGCAGAGCGCGTCTCGCTCGAGATCGCCCGAGGGCCGCGATCTAAACGCCGCGCGTTATTTTTCAACACCGCGAATAATTCCCCGCCCGTCGGAATCTCGCTTTCGCGTTCGCCAACCGGTTAACTGGTCTCGGACTATCCTGACAGGACAATTACGCCAGTGCGAAAAATACCAGGTCGAATACCTGACAAACTCGACTTCTGTCCCCGTGGCGAGCCTTTCCACATCTCCAGAATTTCCCGCTCGCACATTACGACTCCATTGTTCTTTCCAAAACCAGAATCATTATTGCGTCACATTTATTTTTATCACCCATTTTCCAGAGAGATGAAAGATTAATTAAAAATACAATATTAGAATCATCTTCCTCAATTCAATAAAAAAAAAGGAAAATGAAAGTCTCGTTCTGAGCATTGCTGAAGTTTATTTTTTCTTCGTTGCCAGATATATAAAAATTATTGCGTCACATTGATTTTTATCACCCATTTTCCAGAGGGATGAAAGATTAATTAAAAATACAATATTAGAATCATCTTCCTCAATTCAATAAAAAAAAAGGAAAATGAAAGTCTCATTCTGAGGATTGCTGAAGTTAATTTTTTCTTCGTTGCCAGATATATAAAAATTGGAAAATTTTAATAGTTTCCTACACAATTACGAGTGGCAAGTCGGGCGTAAAATTGATGCGGAATGAGATATCGCGTACGAGATTAATCGATGATCGCTGAGCCAATGGTACATGCTGCGCGTGAATCTGTACAATGTTATTTATCAGATTAAACATTTCGAGAGCAATACTCCCGAGGGGGAAAACCGGTCGTGTCGATTTTCGAAAAAATGAAGTGGACTCGCGGGAATTTTCTAACCAGTATTATCGGTATGTAACGGCGAACCGGTCACAATGATATAAAACGGGAATAAGACATGAAAAAAATGGTATAGATATGAAAACGAAGGGAAGGGATCGTAGGAACCGCAAACTACTCGGGTTGCGGCAACGCGGAATTGAATTTTAATGTAAATGAGGACAGCTTATTATAATACGCTATTAAAACTGATTACATACGTCGTTTTCCCGACTCCAGAAAAAATATTCCATGAATCACTCGATCGTAAAACTTATTTTCATTTATCAACTCGATTCTTCCATTTATTTTTTCTAAATTGTACGACTGATCGAGTTTATTTTATAGCTAGCAAATTTTTTATTTTTCAAGTTTTCTATTATTATTTTATTAGTTAAATTCTAATAGTTCGATTTTTATAATTAAATTTATTTGTAATTGAATTGAAATTTAAAAAATTTTGTGTTCAATAGTTGAGTTTAATTGTAGTTAAATTTTTAAGAAAATTTTTTCGTTTTCTCACCTGAGATCGAAGGTGTGAAAATTGTGGTTGCTTCTTCGAATGCGATTTATTGATTTTTGGTGAAATAGTGAAAGAAAACAAAATATGTGATGTTTTCACGGGGCACAGGAGGTACGAAGACAACACGCACGGGGTTTTATCTTGGGCCCCCCGGTAAGTCGCGTTCGCTTTTATAGCGCGCCACGCTGAAAGTTGCCTCCACCATGCCGAGAGATCGTCTCGCCGGGGGAATCGCGCCGCTTTGCGGCACTTTTGCTCCCAGACTTTTGTCTCGAAAGCTCCGATCGGTCCCCCCGATTTCTGGTCCATTGACCCAAAAAATTTGACTTTTTTTCCTCGCGACGATCCTCCCGATTACGAAATTCATTTTCTCGATTAAAAGTGTGCCAAAAGTCGGGACGAGACGTACTCGTGTGGCTCGTTCGACAATTTTTAATTAGCGAGAACGATGCACTTTTTATTGAGAAAAATACATAATATTTTGTCACTACCTTGACACAGATAAATATTCAGAATTTTACGATTCAACAAATACCGAAAATTTAATCGAATCAAGATTCGTTAATCTTGTGCAATTTCTTCGTGTAAAATTCATGATTGAGTGTACATTGATATTGTCAGCCCGTATAATTACACGTGTTTACAGTATCTCGTACGAAATATTCCATTGTTCGTGCACAGCACAACACTTTTATATTCATGCATATTTAATTCCGAGCTGGTTATTGCACGAAGGAATGCGAACACTCGTGAGATCGAGAATTACTCTGATTCATATGTTCTCAAATTTCCGTTAGTAACAACTAAAAAAATTGTAAGCAATTCCAAAAAAAATATGTATATAATATTTTTTAACTGTGATTTTCCATCAATGGATACTGTCGAAGTTTTAAAAAAAAAGTTTAAACGTCCGAAGGAAGCCTTATCCTTGAATGCTTCAAGATCGAAACCAGATTGTGTGGCATTCGATATAGAAAAGAGGAAAATAAACGGGAAGTGAAGATAAAAAATCAATCGACGAGCAGAATTGCCCGTGATGAGAAAAAAAAACAATTAAGATTTGAAAGTCGTGCAACGACGTATCGTTGACCGGAAAATCAATTGGACTCGCAGTCGGAAGCGAGAAATGGGTCGAAAATTCGGAAGAAAAGGGAACGATTCCCACAGTGTACAATTTTCTAGATCCGATACCCAACGATCTCGATCGACGAAAATAAAACATACCCGTTTCGTGTTCCTATTGTCCCCCAAGTGGGAATTTCGCTCGCGGTGAAAGGTCTTTCCACGAGAGTGAGATTCGTATACGAGGTATATTTACGAGCTTATAAACGTGAGACTGCGTTGAAACAGAAAAAAAAGGCTATTTGTACCTGCTCGTCTCTCGCTGGAAGGCGAAAATTTTCGTGTCTCGATTTCTTCAACACACTCTTTATTCTCTGGCAAATCTGTGACGATCGACTCTTTTAGTTTTTTTCTTTTTTTTTTGCTCTTCTCTCTCTCTCTCTCTCTCTTTATTTCGTGGGAGAAAGACGGAGACTCATACGTGATCCAGACGCATATCATTCGGTGAAAACAATGAGAGCTCACTCGGAGCGTGTAAAACGCTATAACGCGATCGCGAGCCTCGTGGCAGTGCGAAATAAAGAAAGCGTTTTTATGCTGAACCGAATTCATACATTTCAATAAATTAGTCGCTATTCAGTGCGTTGAAAATTCGACCACGAGGTACATCGTGGCCCACGAATCGTTCGTGATCATTTTTCCCATTATTTTTTCACTCTCGTTCACAAACTTGTTATTAATTTCATAAGCCTCTCTCGTCCTCGCGGGACAGTCTAGCGAATTCCCCAGACGAACACGAAATCGACCAGAGTTTTCATTTTTCCCTTCCCACCTTTTCTGCGATTAAAGCTAATAACGCGAAATGAAAAATTACTTTCAATGGCTTTCCATCTCGTATTTACCGAAGAATAACGCTTCGAGCCCCGTACCAGTCTCTCGTCGTCGATGACTCGAGGAATACGGAGCCCGAGACTCCAACATTATTTTTTTCCATTTTCAACAAGAAAAATATACACGAACCATTGCAAAATGAAAATAAGTCTTTATCAGTGGGTCATTGACTATGAAACGACTGATTTCCAATAAAACTATGTTCAGATTCACTCGGTGATACACATGCATATAAATAAGTTAAAATCTTAAATTAATGCATGTTAGAATTGATAAAAATAATTTTTAAAAAGTTTATAGATCGTAGACCCGTTTATATGAGAAATTTTATTTTAAAATGAACAATTTTATCCCAACGTTTTACATCGTAAATTTCTCGACATACTTTTTAGATATAGTCACACCAATGACAAATTTAAACGAAGAAATATATCGGAAATCGAATTTGATATTAGAAAATCGATCAAATATTTGGTGCACAATCCTCCAAATCAGAAACAAAAGTCGAGCCTTGAAAAGATAATTGAAAAAAAAAACAATAGACGGTATGAATCTGGATAAAAATTCGAGGATATTCGTCGATTGAAAAAAAAAAACTCTACAGTCCTTGGCTCTGGCGCGAAAGGCGTTTTGAATCTCGCGGAGTTGAGAATTCAACGCTGTGGAATGTGTTTCAGCGGCGTGTGTGCACGAATTCGAGTTTGTGTGTAGACACGCATGTTAGGCTCGCTCAAACACGAACGCAGACACGTGTCGAGGTAAATGGATGGAAAAGATAGAGGTTTTAATGCGCCCGGCGAAACGTGGCTACTTCCGGATCATAGATTCCTTCGCGATTATAATCGCTCCCTGTAACCGCGTATTTTATTCCCTAGGCTCGAGTACACTGAATATTAAGACGCAGCTAACCTGTGAAAGTCGTTCGAGCTTTTATGCGAATTTCCCACCCAGCTCATACATTATTTTTCAGCCGTTGAATAAAAATGTCAATTTTTCGTTAAATTTCATCTCCCGCCGTTCGTTCCTAATTAATAGCTCATAATCCAGAAACGAATCGCCGATCGACGTACTCGGTTTATCGTTCGACACGAAAGAATTCTAGACTTTAATCTCGAGCGAAGTATATGAGCGTCGACATTTTGAAAAATCTGGAATGGAACGGAAAATTAGTTATTTCCGAGAAAAAGTAATTTACGATGAGAAACTCTTGCAGTTTTCCATCTTCGTATCTAGTTCTCATATAGAGTGTATTTTTCCTTTTGGACTTCCGAGCTGTGCGAGAGCACCGGAGGGTCAGGGACGACGAGGAGAGGAAGGAAAAGCCCGCGTATGGGGGATTATACGTCGAGCAGCTGAGATCGTTGCACCTTATGATACACTCGGAGAATAAAAAAAAAGAGAGAGAGAAAGAGAGAAAGACATTATCATTCAGAGCGCGGGGAGTGGTTTCTGTTTCCTCGTGGCTCTTTTTTTTCTTTTTCAACTTTTTCGCTCTTTCTCTCGTTCGGCTCGATAGGAAAAGATTCGGGTGGCTCTCTCGCAGGGCAACCGTGATCGAGAAACACTTTCACCGTCTTTCGTTCGTACACACGCGCCTATGGGCGAGCCCATCGAAAAAATTATCCACCCACGAGCTGTCCTCACCCATCGCCCCGAACGATTCCTTTCATTATTTTTCACGTTTTTCATTCCTTGCTGAATAACTTTTCTTTTCGAATTACCAAAACTTAAGAATTTTTCTGTACTCGAAAAATTCTTTTTTCTCTGCTTGAAACATTAAAAATAAAATGGCGATGAATATTGATTGTTGAACACTCTTAAATGTTGATTTTAAAAAAAGAAAATGATTTTTTTGAGAAATAATTTGGCAACGAGAGGAAAAAAATGTTTGATACGCAGAGTTGACGAAAATTGGAGGTCGGACGTTTTTTCGTGGAAAGTCTTGTACGCGTGGGGTCTGCTGCTGCAAATATACATACAAATATAGTCCGAGCTCGCGATAAGTCTGCCGAACCCACGGGAGAAAGCGAGAACTCCCGCGTATCCTCGTCGGCTCAAAAGTGCGGATGGGAGGGACGGGACGGTCGTCAATGAAGCGTGAAACTGAGAAAAAAGAGACTAACGGTTCTCGAAAAACTTGCAAAGACCTCTCTTTATCAGATCACATGAGAATCCTCGATCGATTATGTATCCGAGATTGAGACAACAAATATTTTCGTCTTTGCGACATCTCAAGGCCGATTCTCTCGAGATTTTTTCTTATTTTCTTTTAATTAATTTTAATTAATTTAAGTGTTTCGTAATATGAAAAAAATTTACTAATTATTTTATTAGATAATTATTCGATAATTTTTTTAGCATCTTGGTACCAAGAAATTTATTTTTAGTTTTTATTTTTTTTTTATATTTAAAAGTAAAGATCGTGCAAGAATCTCCTTGGGATTGTGATGAGGTATTTGCCCTGGGAGATTACTTTGCGTACCGATCGCAGATAAATTTTTTCAAGCCGATAAATCGATGATGAAAGCTTCCCTGCCGACGAGAGCTGCTTTTCGGAAGGTAGCACCACGATCGAGCAAATTTCGAACGATTTTGCACGATCGCTTGGCTACGAATAATCAGTCACTGATAATAAGGATTTCTTCTCAAAAGTTTATACATACCGAAATTCAATCAATTTCCAATTTATTTGGAGTAATCACTAAATAACCATAATTAAAAAACTATAAACAACTTTTTGTTTAGAGACAATTGTAATAAAAAAATTTTAATTGAACATTTTGAATATTTTTCCATCAGCAGATATTAAAATTTTCGTTCATATTGGATTTAAGTTTTTGAAATTGATTATTTGCTCTCAATGCGTTGACTTATCCTGCTAAACAGATCGTTCAAATAACGCAATGATACATAAATTATTTTTTTTCGAGCGATTAAGGAAATTTGGCGGAAATTTCGTTCAATAAGTATCACAAGTAGCCCGGAGGTTATATATTGCGTGCACGACCGTCGTGGCACGTTGGCGTGCAGAAAGAACACTTTCACTGTCAGTTTGTCCGGAGAGTCAAAAAAAGTGAAAAAAATTGGGTTACATCGTCGCAACATTAATCGATCGTCTTCTCGGGTGTCAAAAGTCGAGCCATAATTTTTACATTGTCTCGCAAAAAATAAATACAATCCGCCAATTTTCGCTCTTCTTTCGCAATTAAAATTTGGTCCGATGGAAGAAACGAGTTGGCACAAAACTTTTGTGACTTATTTATCTTTCATGTTTTTTCGATATGCGCAATTACGGTTAATGAGATCCAGGGGAAAAAATAATAATGGCCGTTCCAGAGAAAAATGCTGGTCATTAAAAAAAGAGAGAGAAGGGAGAGAGAGGGAGAGAGATCGGTATCAAGGACAACCAGTGAATTTGGCGGTAGTTGCTCACGGACAATGGTAAGTCGAAAAACTCCAACGCCCTGCCCGTCCGATGGCTATTCCGATCATCGTCCCCCCGCTCTTTCTCTCTCACAATCGCATCGTTACCTGTTACGTTGGGAATTTCGAGAAAGAAAGTAGGTCAGGTACCTCGCCCTCTAACATTAAATACAGAAATTTAAAATAAATACCAAAATTATTGCTTCTCTACTCGTCTGGGCACACAAGGATTTTCTGAAGTTAATCATTATACTGAAACAGATTCTCTTCTGAAAAGAGAACACCGTGGAAAGAGGTAATTGTTTAGAAGTCAGAATCAGTGTCCAGCTGGGTGAAATCTTTTTTTATTTATTTTTTTTTCTCAGACTGCAGATAATTGATATAATAAGAGTTATATAATTTACTTACTTGAAGATCCCTTTAATGATTTTAAAGATGTCTGAAAACTTGAAAAATGATTCACGATTTTGCTAAACGGGCTATTTACTGCAATTTGAGAGTACTGACTTGAAGATTTAGATTTTTTTTAAAGTCTTATTCGTATTATTTTTAGGTATTATTGAGACATATTGAGAAACCTCCAGAGGGACTTCTCAATATGTGACCTTAAACTCAGTATGTGATAAACACGTATTCCACTGAAATTCTTCATTTTTTAAAAATTAAATTGTCAAATATTTAATATCTTACAGGAAAAACGAAGAAACGAGGGCATTCGGTTATCCCTGGAGGAAAAAAATGTCGTTTTCCTCCTTCTAATTATAAAAAATTATGTTTCTACCGAATGTGTGTAAATACATCATCATGTTATGGGCCAAAGCCATAACATCTTTATCTATGCAGCTGAATATACCTTGTATAGCAATGAGGAAAATTTTTGAGTTCATAATAGCATGTTGTGCACGTGGAGAAAAAAAGTAGAATATTTTTTCTCGTGGTTTACGCAATCGCAGATAAAATGTTCTACGTTCCTCCTGTAGTACATATATGTATGCTATTTTTTCCACACGAAATTTTATCGAAATTTTGATTTTCACGCCTGTTTGAAGGACGAAAGTTCATCTTTTATACTATCCAAAGTTGGATGCACATTCGTACGAAAAGTGTCCAATTTTGGAGAAGAAAAAAATTGAACTTTCCACAAGGGTATAGAAAGAAAATAATTTTTTTTTAATGAAGGAAAAAGTATATTTATAAATAAATAGGATTATCATGAAATTTTTTAATTTGCATTAAAAAATGTGAATAACTATTTGAAATTGACATATCATTTGAAGATTTACGTAACTTGAAGTGTAGACACAATTGGTCCTCAATATTTTTCTGTGCTTAGAACAAATACGAAACGAGAATGTGTCGCTATCATTTTCTTCCACTCGATAAAACCTTGAATGATTAGTGAAATATATTACTCTGCCAAATGTTTATTAATATGATGCGCAATACTTGTTTTCCATTTGATCACGTGATTGTGGATGGTTCTATAATATAAGCCGGAGCAGCCATAGTTATTCATTAGTTTATTTCGTGGAGACAGATTGATCGGTACATCGGTACAAATATCAAAACTTCTAAAATTAACTAGAAATTAAAAAAATGACTATATTATTGGGAATATCAATTCTCTGCCTATTGGTAATTGGTAAGCAAAAGTTTTGCATTGGCTTATATTAATTTTTAAAAAATAAACAATTTCTAGTTGTATTCTTACAGTTGTATTTTTATAATTTTGAGTTTTAATAAAATTCGCGAACTAATACTTTTTTCATTTATGAAGTTTATTTGAAATACATATAAAAATAAAATTTTCACAGAATTTTTTTTTTTTGTATAGTTCTCAATGTAGAAAGAAAATTATAAAAAGAAAGCAGGGTGACAGTAAATCTAGAACATATACGAAAGTTTAAGATAACGATGTACTTTATTAAATATCATCCGCGTTTGCTAAAGTCAAAAATTTTATAAATTTGGATTCACAAACATATTTTACACCAGTTATGGAAATTTTATGATTAGAATGTTAAGTTGTAATAGAATCGGAATCATACCATAAATTAAGGTTAATAAAATCGGAATTTGCTCTCTTTCTTTTACGAAATTTTGATTTTTGGGTGTGTCTTCAGAACCCAAATCCAAATGCACAAAATCAAGCAAAGATAAATCAATACAAAATTCTACTTACCTAAAAGGTGTTAATATAATTTATAATACCTTGAGACGTTCAGTGATTCTCAAGAACTTTTGTTCCCTTTCATGCTATCTTTCGAAGATAGGCAATGATTAGTGCCAAAAAAAGGAAGTTAATACATTTGAGAAATTGAAGACAATCATAGAATAATCCATACAGAGTTAAACAAAGTGTGAAATATTACCTTGGACTCCATCGTAATTATATTGGCAATCTAATCATCACTGTTTTCCTATCGTTTTTTTTTGTCATTCGTAATAAAAATGTTTATCCACAGGGAAAGTGTCTAGGGCAGACGATTCTACTGAATTCTACGATTCAACGTATCCTATAACGAAGCCAATAAAGATTGCTAATAGAATTTCCTACAAAATTGGATTAATTGGTGACTTTGATAAAGATTCTAAAGATCCGACAGAGCCAAATACATGGTTTAGCTACTTCAAGCAAGGAAACTTTTACTTGGATCCCAAGGACAATTCTGCATCAGTATTGTGGAACAAAGATGAGACAAAATTTACCTCTCATTTTTCCATGAAGGGAAGGGGAATGGAGCTCTCTGAACTTGTCACCTTTGACAAACGTATCCTCACGTTTTGCGATAAAACTGGGCTTGTTTATCATGTCAATGAAGATCACTTAGATCCATGGACTATTCTCACGATGGGAACTGGCAAAAAATCGAAAGGTTTTTATCGATTTTTAGAAATTACTTAAACATACAAATTGTCTATTATAAACCTAAGTTAATTAATTTCGATTGCAGGAATGAAAGCAGAATGGGCAACTGTCAAAGATAAAACGCTCTATGTGGGCAGCACAGGCATAGAGTGGGTCACGCCAGATGGACACATTGTTAATAATGATCTCATGTGGATTTATGCTATATCTCCAACTGGAGAGAAAAAACACTTTGATTGGTCAAAAAATTACAATCTATTGAGAAAAGCAATTGGAAATGAATTTCCTGGTAAAGATATAATTATTTAATTAATTGACGTTCACATTGAAGATTATTATTTCATACTGATTTTATTTTATAGGGTACATCGTCCATGAATCTGTCGTGTGGAGTGATGTTCATCAAAAGTGGTTTTTCTTGCCTCGCAAATGTACCAAAGATCCTTATAACCCAATTACTGACGAACTGAAGTCATGCGACAAATTACTATCAGCTAACGAAGATTTCACGTCTATCACGGTACAGAAGAAAAAAAAAACATTTTCTCGTTGATTTATTCAACCACGATTTTTTATTGACAGTTCTGTTTACCTTTCGACGTTTTTTTCAGGCGACGACGATTCCAGGTCTGAATGCAGTCAGAGGATTCGCGAGCTTCAAATTCCTTCCGGAATCTGACGATTCCATTATAGTCGCTCTCAAAACTGAAGAATATCAACACAAAACTGCCACGTACATTACCGCATTCAAGCTGGATGGAACGATTCTCTTGCCAGATCAGAAGGTAACGGACCGAAAATTCGAAGGCATTGAATTTATATAGACAATATCAGTTTTTTATATAAATATACCAATGTACCGATATTACATAACATCTATGTCAATTTTTCTCCACAATGTATAAATAAATATATAAAAGTTCTGAAGAATTCGATTTTTATTGCTGGCCCTACAACTTTAATGAACTAATTGTTTTTTGAAGATAAAGTTTAAATATAAAACTCAAAATTTTCACGACAAAAATCTATTTACTGAATAATTAGAGAAACTTTTTGAAAACTTTTCGAACGACGTTCTTCAAATTGAGCAATTTCGCGAGTCGTCCTGGCTCTCTCTTCTTCTCCCCGTCTAGTCATTGTTGCGAGTGATATTCATGGGGTTGTTCCTGGTGAGATTCGTGATGATATTCTTGGGGATATTCCTGGTGAGATTCGTGATGATATACTTGGTGGTATTCCTGGTGGGCAACGGGTTCGATTTTGTAGGCGAGAGTTGCGGGATAGACGACGTGGAGGGGCTCGTGCTTGATTTCGTGTTTGATCTCGTGTTCGATTTTCGCTGGTTCTTTCTCGACGACGGCGTTGAATCCGTGGTGAGCGTCGGCGGTGTAATGAACGATTCTGCGACTTCCATCGGCCTCGATCAAGCTGTAACTTCCCTCGACGGCGTCTCCCTTGCGAGTCTCTTGAGCTTTCTTTATGTCCCCGGTGTGGCTGTCATGGACATCGTAAGAGTAGCTGTAGTGAGGATCGTGGTCGTAGGGCTCTTTTTTCGGAACTTCGACGATCTTGTGCTCGTAAGCGAGATGGACCGGCGCAGCGTACGAAATGTGCGCTACGTACTCCTGATTGTAGGGGATAAGGCCAGCGTTGGTCAGACCGAACAGAGCAACCAGGGCGACAAACTGGAACGAATTGTAACAATTTTACTTTCAACTAATTACATTTTTTACCAGTCTTAACGACCTAATTATTAAAATATAACACTTCAAAGATTGTAATTTAGAAATTTATTATGCATTTACTTGCCTCGAATGCCATTTTGAGTTCTCGAAAATCCTTTTGAGATTAGGAATGATCGAATGATGTCGTTTCAATGAAAATCTGGTACTTTTATACTCTTGTTCTCCCACTTGGTAATTAAAAACGCTTAGAACACCGAGAACGATATTTGGAATTGAATTGTGGTAGGAAACGAATGGGCGATGGTGCATTCAGTTTGACAAATTAGATTCAAATATTCTGGAGAGAAACGACATGCTTTTTTGAAATCGATACGAATCGAATCGATGTAAGTGTCGTGTACTTTCACGCCTCTCGCCATCCATCAGTTCTCGACACGAAGAGTTACGTTCGTTCTCCATCTCCTTGCACGCGCCGAATTTTCAATATTTTATGTCCCTTGGATACATAAATATGTTTCAAAGCGTATAGATATTTATTCGGGATTCAAACGGTGGGATGTGTGATGCAACGCGAAAGAGCCTGGAGCTTCAACCACGCCCCAGATTTTTGGCGGGTCCGGTCCTCTCCTCCTTCTTTTTCTCCTTTTCGGCGATCTCTCACTCCGCTTCGCGGACACCTGATCCACTTTTACATGCGCTCACGATACACGTAACAACCGCTGTAACTCGCCGACTTTGTTACGTAACGGGCCGTATCTTTTCGGCCTTTCCTTCTTTTTTCTCTTTCTCCTTCTTTCTTTTTTTTTCTCCTCGGTCTCGAACGTTCCAGCCCATTACATCGGTCAAAAAAATACGTTCTGCATCTCTCGCCGAGATGATCTTGCTGCACGTTCCTCTTTGTTTGCACTCTGTCCCTTCCCATACTTTTGCTTCTCTTTTTACTTCTTTATTCTCATCTTTTACCTTTTGAGCAATTTCGATCATGAATCGCGTATCAATTTACGAGCTACGTGACTTTGAAAAATCAACCTTATGACGCAACGATTTATACGTGAAAATTATGGCTTTGGTTCATTCTTTAAATCGAGTATTTATAAATTAATTTAATAATATATAAGTTTATGTACGTAATTTATATTCTTGACTAATTAATTTATTTTGTAGTTTCACAAACGATAAAGGAACTTTGATTTTTGATTGATAGACGAGATTGCCAGAGAAAGCAAAAAAGCTGAGAATTTCGAGTCGAGTCTCGTTGGTTGCTTGACGGAGAGTTGCTCAAATCTCTGTCAGAAGAAAATGTGTTGTTGCACAGTCCCTAAGGTACCCCCCGGGGGCCATGAATTATAAATTATAATGCCAAATCCGTACAACTTCGTTACCAGGGTGTTTGCTTAGGAACGAAATTTCGGCTGCTCTCTAAATATTTTTCGAACATCGCTGCACTATATAAGAAACTGATTTCGTGTTGGCAGCATCAGTTTGTGATCCAACAACCGATCCGAGCACTTTTAAAATGGCATTCAAGGTACGTATACTATCGAGTACACCAAAAAATTAATAATACGATTAAAATACAAAATATTAACGAGTGAATAAATTTATGAAAACTAACAATTAAAAATAAAATGTGAACAACCAATAATATTCAATTATATAAAATAAAATTTTATATAAAATTCGCAATAAATTAATGATTCAATTACATCTGGAAAAAAAATTACAATGGGTTACAAATCATTGTTTGACAATGCTGATACATTGTTAGTCATTTAAGGTAGTTCTATAGATACAGTCAAATAAAAAGTTTTTATTTCAATTTATCTCCATACCATGTGGTTTTAGAGTTTAATTTTCATAATCTTCGGATTTTTTTAAAAAACAAAAGGAAGCTTCTTTAAAGTATAGTAAAGAGATGTGCAAAATGTTAAGAAGGTTCACCATGTAGATTTCAAGATATTTAGGATTGAAAATGGTAATATTTAACACAGGCTCTTTATAGGAGAGCACTGAAAATAGGGATTTTAAACAATAAATATCTCAATTTCTATGTGATAAAACCTCTTAAAATGTAGTACGCATGTGCGTAACGTATCAAATAATGGCTATACCAATTTTCAACAAATTCCTAAATAATCGATAAAACTATAGAACTACCTTAATGACTTTCGCAATTTTCATTTATATATAGAGTAAATAAATTTTATTTAAAGCTTATCGCATTTGCGGCGCTCGTGGCGGCGGTGAACGCTGAGTACGTGCCGTACGCTTATCAGAGCCATCCGGTCGCGTTGCCGGTTTTCAAGCCTGTGATCCCGGAGCATAATCGTCAGTATCAACACGAGGAACCGTTCGACCATCATCCGCAGTACAGTTACTCGTACGACGTGCACGACCATCTGACCGGCGACGCGAAGAGCCAGCACGAGACGAGGAACGGGGATGTCGTCGAGGGAAGTTACAGCTTGATCGAGGCCGACGGAAGTCGAAGAATCGTTCATTACACAGCCGACGACCACAACGGATTCAACGCCGTCGTCGAGAAAGAACCCGCCAAAGTTCCCATCAAGCAAGAACCGGTCCACGTCAAGACGATCGCCTATGCCGTGCCCGCTTATCAGCATCACGACGATTCGTACGAGCACGCCTATCGCTCCTATCATCACTGAACACCCACCATTTCCAAAAGAATATTTCATTGATTTTTTTTTTCAGAAAGCTTCCTCATGATGAGCATTTGTTTTTCGTGCAAGTTGTAATTCTTTTTTTGTACAATAAATATATTTTTTTACGGAAAATTCCTGTGACAGCATTTTTTATCTATAGCTTGAATAAAAATTGATTGATCTATTCTTTGAAGTTACGCGAGTGTTTTAATTGAAAACATAGGGTTATTTGTATTAAAATATATCATGCTATGTTGATTTTATCTTCAATTCTGTGTCAATTTGTGCGAATCTATTGGCTTATGAAATATTGAGGGGAAAATTGAAAAATTAGA
This sequence comes from Cremastinae sp. A BG-2022a, assembly GCA_030522545.1. Lineage (NCBI taxonomy): Eukaryota > Metazoa > Arthropoda > Insecta > Hymenoptera > Ichneumonidae > Cremastinae sp. A BG-2022a. Next base: position 22,057 of record JAPYYW010001459.1, read on the forward strand.
TCGTCAGCCAGACAAAGTGTTCTTGACAATAGCTGTGAAAACATTGCCACAGGGTAAACATTTCGAATGGATGACGCATCAAATATTTAGCCACTCGTCACGATTTTTAAAGCCATTTACATTCATTCGTAAGATCAATGGTGGTAAAAAGAGGAGCGCTTTGTTACTGACGCAACACAGCTGTTCTCTGGGATAAACGTCACGTGTGACAGGTGTTTCGTGAGACGAACTTTCCCTCTGCTCGTGGCTCTGGTAATGCTTCAAATGAACTCCGACGGTCTGGCGTTCCATTTCATAATTTCGGAATGTGAATAATGGTCGGATGAGTGAACCGTTTGACATGTGCCCTTTTATTTATTCTCAATATCCAAACAAGTAGCCGAGCTCGGCGATCACCGCGCAGCGATTATGGAAGGTCGCGGGATTAATAAATCTACGTCAGTCAGACTAGACGAACCGATCGAACGGAATAAAAATTCCTTCTCTTTTTCTTTTTTAGATTTGACCATTTCTACCCGCACGGTAGCCCAAATTTTTATGTCATTCGCATTGATCGCTCGTTCGACAACGTTACATGACCTCGGACGTCACTTTTTGTCGTTTCTTATTTTATCCATCTCCGACCACGCCGTTTCGCTGCCGGGAGCGATTTCTTGCAAAAAATCCATTTACATATCTCTTTTTAAATGCGAATTAAATTTTTTTCAATTGAAATAACTCATTTCAATAAATAAAATGACAAAAAATAAAAAAAATTAATTTTAAAAATCGCAGATTAAAAAATTATTTGTCAAATTTTTTTGCTAACATTTTGCGTACACTAGGTTTAATACGATACCCAACTATTGGTCAAATTTTAATGACATTTACCGTCTGGAAATCGAGATATTTATCTTTGAAAATCGAATTTTTTTGTGATTTTTCATAAGACCCCGTGTTTAAAGTTATTATTTTGCACAATGAATATCTCGACATCTGTACGATAAATATTTCTTAAATTTTGAACGTATTTTAATATCCCATCAAGGAACATTAATATTAATTTTCGTCAGATTAACTTGAAAATAATTTAACTTGATGATTTTTGCCTCAACTTTACGCGTAAAACGAATGCGCACGGGCGAAAAAGCGCTTAATTTATCGAAATGCGTGAGAAAAATTGTAGACAGCGAACGAAGAAATTCGGTTCAAGTACAATGTCCTTTATTTACAGTGAATCATCAGAGTAACGAAAGACAAAGAGAAACTTCAGGTAGCAAGCATGCATTTTTTAATCTAATGGAGAGGCAGATATATGATGCTTTTGTGTAATTGAATAAAAAATAAGAGTATTTAGTGATGATAAGAGTGAGCGACGGCGGGGGCGGCGTAAGCGAGCTTGACGACAGGGCTGGCGTGTTGATAGACGACCGGAGCGGCGTAGCTGGCCTGGGCGACGGGTTGGGCGACTTTGTACACGGGTTGGGCAACTTTGTACACGGGCTGGGCGACTTGGTACACGGGCTGGGCGACTTTGTAGACCGGAGCGGCGTAGGTCGCGTGGGCGACGGGCTCGGCGACCTTAACGGCGGCCGGTTGTTTCTCGACGACGGCGTTGAATCCGTTGTGGTCGTCGGCGGTGTAGTGAACGATTCTACGACTTCCGTCAGCCTCGATCAGGCTGTAACTTCCCTCGACGACGTCCCCGTTCCTCGTCTCGTGCTGGCTCTTCGCGTCACCCGTCAGATGGTCGTGCACGTCGTACGAGTAACTGTACTGCGGGTGCGGGTCGTACTCGTGCTCGTACTGGTCGGCGACAACCGCCTTAGCTACCGGGGCGTAGGCAAGGGGTGCAGCCGGGCTCAGCACCGGGGACAAGTGCGATGCCTGGTAAGCGTACGGCAACACGCCGGCGTTCGCCGCAGCTACGCACACCGCTAAAACGATGAACTGCAAATAAATGCAAAATTATATGTCTATTTTTTTCGATCGAACACTCATTTGGAACTTTGGATTATTTTTCTGTCAATCAAACGTCGTGACAGTGACTCGAAGTATATTTACAATAACTACACTGAGAGAAAAGAATGATAAATTTTAGTATACAAAAGTGACAATTATATTAATTATTATGGAAATAATTATATTCTGTTTAGATATTCTATCCTAAATATACTTTATTTTATGACAAACATATATTTATAGGTGTAAAATAATGAGCATAGTTGTTACTTTATGATAAAATCCATTATCGTAATTTCTCTCAGTGTATGCACTGAGAGAAAAGAATGATAAATTTTACTATACAAAAGTGACAATTATACTAATTATTATGGAACTCATTATATTCTGTTTAGATTCAATCCTAAATATACTTTATTTAAACATATATTTGTCACTTTATGATATAATACATTATCGTGATTTTTCTCAGTGTATGTTCGAAGCGAAACACAAACTTTATGATTGAGAAAATCTTTTAAGGATTTAAAAAAAAAATCTTCTAAAATATTTTTATCAAGTTCCATTTTTATATTCCCAACGAGCGTACCTTGAATGCCATTTTTCGAGAAGCTGATCGAGACCGAGCACGATAAACTGATACCAAGCAGTGGTCCCGGAGTGACTTATATACCAGAGAGTTTGGGCCCTCGAAGATGCCGAACTAGAAAAACACGCCTTCTCGAGTTTGTCCATGAGAATTACCTAACCTCTCTCTCCCGAAATCTGTCTCGATGCCCGGGGGATTTTTTCGCCTGCCAGAGTCCGAAGACTCGCCGGGAGATCGGCCGATACCGGGGCCGATTTTCGGTGGCCTTTCTAATTGAAACGCGATCACCGGCGATGAACACGGTAGTGGAAACGAGGAGTATCTCTTACCTAGCGAATATTGTTAGAAAAAAACAAATTGACGGTCCGAGAGGCTCGCCGTCGGCGCCCTTGAACCGATCTGGCCATCGATACCTTCCTTTCTTCTCTTTTTTCCCTTCCACGTGGAATTCCGTCTCGCGTGTGTACTTCGGTGCACCTTGAACGGAACCAACGCGGATTTCGCCACAAAAGGGCATACCATTCTTTTTTTCCATATATATATATTTTTTTGTAATTTTTAAACGGAATTCTTTGTATCTCGATCGTGTGTTTGCCGATCGAGACGGTAAAGCGAGAACGATGTTATCTGTTCCCGCAAGTATTCAACATGCATTCAAAATGCAGAAATGTTAAAAGTGCAGTCGAACGTTAATGAGAATGTGCGAGGAGAAAAAAAATTGCACCTTGCTGCATGCAAGCCCATCGGCGAAATTTTCGAGTGTCGCGAATCTGGAAAGAGGGGATCTCGGACGCGTATATAGGGCGAACGATCCTCGAGATCGTACACTTTCGGATCGCGACACTTGTCAATACTCACCGAAGCAGTTATCATCATGGTCTTCAGGGTAGATATTTCTTACTTTCTTAAATTTTAATCCTATTATCCATACATGCTTATTATGCATTTTATTTTTGTTCTCATGAGATCTAAGATTTTTTTCTATCTTGAAGAATTTTTTATACTTACAAAATGTTATGCAATTAGGCAGTGTTAAGTATTATGTCAAAAAATATTTATAAAAAATTAAGAAATTAATATTGAAATAATTTGTAAAACAATTATTTTATCTTGAAACTTAAGGTAGTTCTATAGTTTTATTGATTATTTAAGATTTTGTTGAAAATTGGTACATTCTTTGATTTGTTACGCATATGAGGTTTCACCATGTAGACATTGAGATATTCAGTGTTAAAAATCCCAATTTTCGTGTTAATTATTTGCTATTTTCAATCCTAAATATCTTGAAATCTAGATGGTGTATCTTCTTAAAATTTAACGTAGCTCTTTATCGTACTTCAAAAAAGCTTCCTCCAGTTTTTTAAAAAAATAAGATTATAATTTTTTTTGATTTTCATACATACATAGCAAGTACAAGTAACCTTGGATAACTTTTCTTATTTGACTTAAGCTGAAAAACCACATGGTACGTAGATAAATTGAAATAAAAACTTTTTATTTGACTGTACCTATAGAACTAATTAAAAAAAATATTTAGTTTTTATTTACACGTGTTAATTAGATTAAGAATGTTAATATTTGGAATATGAGTTTGAAACTGAAAGTATGTTTCGTCAAAAGCTCGTTGCAGTTTTTGCGTTGGCGACGTTTGCTAGCGCTGGGTACATAGGAGCACCGGTATCGCCGGTAGCTTACGCGCCAGCAGTCGCCGCTCCGGTCGCTTACGCAGCCCCGGTCGCGAAGCTCGCGCCGGCTCCGCTGGCTTACGCTGCGCCGATCGCGAAAGTCGCGACGCCGGCAATCGCGGTTGCGAAAACCATCGACGCCGATTACGACCCTCATCCCCAGTACACGTACTCGTACGACGTCCAGGACTCGCTGACCGGCGACAACAAGGAGCAGGAAGAGTCGAGAAACGGTGACAACGTTCAGGGTCGGTACAGCTTCATCGAGGCCGACGGAACTCGCAGAATCGTCGAATACACCGCGGATCCTGTAAACGGCTTCAACGCCGTCGTCCGCAGGGAACCCGCCCAGCTCGCCGTAAAAACCGTCGCTCCGGTCGCCTACGCCGCTCCAGCACCCCTCGCATACGCTCAGCCTCAACTCAAAGTTCTACACTAAATTTTGTTTCTACATTGAAAAAAAAAGACATTGAATCCAATAAATATACATTCAGTTGATGTGTTTATCTTGTTCTTATTTTTGTAAAACTTTACAACTTTTTTTCTGTCATTCTACTTTGTAAAAAAAAGAGGGAAAGATTTTGTAAAATGGAAAAAAGACAGAGTTACAGGTTTTTTAAATTTTAGATTGAGTTTTTTTGATCTCTCATCGATTCGTGATCGTTGACTTCGAAGGCTCGAACGTCAATATATACTTTATATAATTAATTAATTATATTAGTAATACATATAGTTGTTGATTAAACGAGACTGACAGATATAGACAAGTGTAACGCCCGTTCAAATTCAGTTTTTTTAAAATTGTAAACTCACCCGTCAAAAATGTAGTTTGCGATGTAAATAAAAAATATGTAATAGTTACACTTTTCAAGAATATTTTTAAAAAATTAATTCAATTAATTTTTTACCAATATTTTGACTTTGGGTCAATATCCTTTTTTTATTGGTATATATTTGTTGGTAAATATTGGTCAAAAAGAGGATTAAATATTTCATGAAATGGAGATGAGCATCGATTGCGCGTGAATGTCGAGAGATGAGTCGACGACCTCGCGGACTCGTTCGACCGGAGACGCGCCGGTTACGCAAGCGTAATTTTATTTTCATTCCTTTTTTCCTCGTGCCGATCTCGGATCGAGATGCAGACGCGAGGATCTCTTCCGTCTCGCTCTCGCGGAAATGCCCCGGAGCTGTGGATCGTCTCACGGCCAAGGTTACAACTCATCTTCACTCGCGGCGCTCGAGGAAGAGTCGCGACGCAACGAGAAGATCGAGAGAAAGTCTCCCACGTGTTCGACGATTAAAAAAAAATTTATCACATCCCGTCTTCACGACCAAAACCCTGACCCTTGCGAGAGAAAACTTCTCTCTTCGACGCTCAAACATTGAACCATTTAGTCGAAAAAAAATAAAATAGTTACTCCAGTTTAGTAAAAATAACCGAGTCTGATTAAATGTATATAATTTTTATTTTTCGTTTGTTATATTTTGATATTTAGAAAATTTTATGTAGCATTTTAATGTTTAATGTCAAACGAGAGTTAGATTTTGTTTGATCAAACATTTCTCATTATTTTTTATCATTTGATATTTTTAAATTAACGAGCGACAACGCGGCCGCTTTTTTCACATGTATCAATTAATATTTTGTTATTCGTCTAGGTGCATACTTCGTACAACTTATTCGCATAATGCATTCTACTCCAATTAATTCATTAGAGATTTCATCTCTTTTTTTAATATAGGATACATCCGCATCGAAATTTTTTAAAAAGTATTTTAAAACGATATATTATAAATTTGAAACACTATTCACTTTTCATATGATTGAAAATAACACTGGAACTGACACTCAATTGAACTTGTCAAATTTCCACGAAATGTTTTTCGGTACCAAACTACCCGGCGAGACCTAACACGTCTTACCTCGACACTTTTCACTGGCATACTGATTCCAAATTTCGTCATTAAATCGAACAATTAAGGCCTTAATGGGTTTTTCACTCGACCTCGACCGATCACCATGGAAACCTTAATGACCGAGGGATTAACGAAAATTTGAAATTTTTTTCCTCGTTACGCTCGACGAATTTTCCCTTTTTTTTATATTTACGATCCCCGAACGATTCAGGTATATTCGTCCAGGTATATTAGATAGATAAATAATAGAAAATCGTGTTGCAAGTTTTTTTTCACATGAGCTGGCAAAATTTAGCGTGTTCGAGCATCAGGGATGGACAGAGCTCGATACTTTTTCTGAGAAGTGAAAATTTTTCAATAGATAATCTTGATTGCCCCATTGATGAAATGAGCATCACCCATTGAAAAATATCAATTTCTCAGCAAAATATCGAGTTCTGCTCATCTCCGTGCTTGAGGATTTCCAGCCTAATTTTTCGAGAATCGAAAATAGGAAAATCTCCAAATTTCAAGTGGCGACGTCCTTTCGTATCCTCGAGCATATCTACTTCATAATAGGTAATTGCTAAAAAATTTTGCAAGACGAAATTAATTATTCAAACGTCAATGTCATTTTATTTCGAAAGCAGCGCACGTTGA
>JAPYYW010001460.1:0-28825 GCA_030522545.1 Cremastinae sp. A BG-2022a
TTGGGCAGCACTTCCATCCACACTGCCATTTTTTTAAGTATTTTGAAACGATATTATAAATTCGAAACACTTGAAACACTATTCACTTTTCGTATGATTACGCTACACTATTCACTATTCACTATTCACTTACACTATTCACTTACACTATTCACTGTTACGCTGACACTTAGTTGAACTTGTCGAATATCTGCGAAATCTTTTTCGGTAACGAACTACCTTGTAAGACCCGACACGTTTTACCCCCACACTTTCTACCGGGCTACTGATTCAAAATCCAGTCGAAAATTCAAGTAATTAACACCTTAATCGGTTTATCCCTCGACCTCGACCGATCACCATGGAAACAATAATGACAGAGTCATTAACGAAAATTTGATATTTTTTTCCTTGTTATGCTCGACGAAATTTCTTTATTTATTTTTCATGTTTACGATCCCCGAATTATTCAGGTATATATTTGCTACAAATAGTATAAAATTCAATTGCAAAGTTGTTCTCACATTATTATACCCATCAGTTAAGCTGTAATAAAAGTGAGCTGAGGAAAAATTTAGCGCGTTCAAAGACATCCAGACTGATTTTTTGAGAATCGAAAATAGGAAAATTTCAAAATTTCAAGTGGCAATATCTTTTCGTGTCTTCGACGATATTCACTTTATGATGGGAAATACCAGAAAATTTTTGCAAAACGAAATTGATGATTTTATAATCAATTATAATAATCAAATTTTTATTATAACTTCAAGGTCATTATTTCCAAAGCAGTGAACGTTAAATTTCTTTCTAAATGAGTACAGATTAGCCAAAAGTCAATGCGCTCCGCATAATGCAATCTATACCAGTTACTCGATTAGAGGCCTCATGTCTTTTTTAATATAGATATTTATTTATTTTTTTTCATTTTGTCCCGATCGTTCGGCTTTCACATTTTACTCGACGTCTTTTCGTATACATACTTTGAAAAACGTCGTCCACATATCTTTATACACGTTTTTCTTTTCATACATATTATTTCTTTTATATTTTATTTGCAAATAATTTTTCGAAGATGAACGAGAAAAACGTTATTCGTTTATTTTTTCAGCAGGAGAGCGATACTCCTCGAGCCTCGAAAATAGAAAGGATCCGAAAGAGAGGAGCAATTTAACACGAAGGATCAAAGGATAAAAGGATAGAATCCTACACTATAATTTACGAATTTATTCGAATTTATATTTTCACTCGGGACAATAAAGGGAATGAAAGGAACGTGACTATCGCGGATTTGGCACGAGAACACGACTATTATTTCCGCAAATATATAACTCATGATTAATCGTCTAATAAAAATCCCTTTATACCCCCAAAAAATGATGAGCATCACAGAAACAAAAAGAAAAGAAACACAAAAAGTAATATCTGGACCAGCAATAATTACGAAAAATAAATGAAAAGAAAGTTCCACAATTATATGTTTTACAAATAAATTTCCAAAAATAAATAATAATAATAATAACGGAACTTTCCCGCAATAAGTGCGGATAGTCTCGGAGCATTTACGCGCGGTTTCACCTCGTGGATCGGATAAGTAAAATCTGCAGTACGGTATATTACACGATGGAAAAAAGTGAGTGAAAGATCGGAGAAAGAATATCCTATTTTTGTTTTATCATATATATCGCGGTGTATATAAATTGTAGGAAAAAATTAGCGAAGAAAAATAAGCAAAGGCGCGTATATACGTGTTCGCATAAATTTCTACACGAGTAAAAGTGTATATAAATGGATTTTAAATGTTGGTACGTATGGGAGCGTGTGTGTATATAAATGTATAAGATAAAAAGCGGGGGAGGGAGGAGAAGGGGAAGAAAAAGAGAGAGAAAGAGAGAGAGAGCGGAGAGAAGGCTCGCGCGAGCAAGGAACGTTTCCTCGCGAATTGCCCTCGAGACATGCGGGTGTATAATCTTTTCTCCGGCCGCGAAGCACCGCGGCGAGCGAGAGAGAGAGACCCGCGCGGAGAAACATCGGAGCTAAGAGTTTTTGGGCCCAATTACAGGGCCAGTACCACCGAACGAACGCCTCCACCTTATTCTTTATTCTCTTGCTCTCTTTATCCTCCTCTCGTTTTTTATTCTCCCTGCCCTTTTTTTTTGTTCTTCGCGTTTTTTTTTCTCCCATTTTTCGTCTCTCGCTCGTGTTTTTTTTATTTTCGTATATATTTATATTCTCGTTTTCGTCTCTCCGCGATCGCGCCGCGTGTTTGCGCACGTCCGCACTCTTCATTTGCAAATTTTGCGAATTCGCGATATATGTACGCACGAGAAAACAAAATCGGTAAGATCGCGGCGAGAGGATGAGTGAAAAGGGGGAGGGGGGGAGAGAGAGAGATAATATTCACGCTTCGTGCCACTTTTCTTGGTGATCCTTTTTACTTCTCGTTTCCATCGGAGGTATCCCTCCGGAATGAGAAAACGACACGCTCGACTCGTTCCTTTCAGGTCAGAGCTCGAGTTAAGTCATTTATCCATCAGGGATGAAAGGGACTCAATTTTGCTCCTCAAGGCTTTTTTGCCAACGAGACAAAAGACGGTGACCCACTTTTTTCGATTTAAACAGGCGAAAACGAAAAAAAAAGTAACAGAGAAAAAAAAATCGACGAGCGATTGCTGTAATTTGCGGAAAAAAAGAAACACGACTCTTTTTTTCGTCGCTTTTTTTTACGGGATGCAGCAATTAATAGTCTGACAATGCATCCGCGCGCGGCGAGCTCCCCGCGCGTCGAACGAGGAAACACAATGGAAAAAATGCGAAATAAAATATGAACGTGGGAGATGGTGGAGGGAAAAAAGCCTCGGGACAAATCGATCAGCCATAGATTCCAAGCGAACGTATCAGTCTGCAAATGCAATTTCAACAAGCTTTTCATTTGTCCGAAGGGAAAACGATTGTCCGGAGTTTCGTTCAACGCGGGAAGCTGCGATTTGTAAGCTACAGAGTAACTCTTGATGGAAATCTTTCCGTTCCTCCCTGCCGGCTAATTGGAAAACTGTCATGATATTTAATAAAACCGAAATAAAATTGTATACGAAAATAAAACGTCAACCCGTGCGACCGACGAAGAAAAGATGCATTTTATTTTGTAAATCAGTCGATTTGTAAACTTTTCAAGATTTATCCGCTGTTTGGAGAAAAACCTTGGAGGGAGGCACTTTTTTGATTTGCAGACCCGCCGCAAGTTTGTGCACAAAAAAGTGGGAAAACGAAGTTATCCCGTTTGGAGTGAGCTCGTTAGAGAAAGAGAATCATCCCTGGGGATAAGACTCTCGCCAATTTATATACAGCGAACGTCGAAGAATAAGAATATAAAAAAACAAAAGAAAGCTACGGCAGCGACGCCGGGGGAGGGAGAGAGCAAGGAGAGAAAAAATAGAAGAAAGTGTAATAAAGGTCCGGAGAGAAGAGAGACGGCGAAGAAAGTATATCGCTTATTGTATACACGAGAATATTTTACGAGGTGTTTCTCGCCCCGATTATTTGCGACATGCGCCTTATTTCCTCTGTTTCTTCGCTGCTCTTTTTCCCGCTCTCGCACCTTCATCGTTATTACATTTCTATACGCTCGTTCTTCAATTTTCCATTATTCTTATGTATTTTCATCGTATTTCTTGAAGGATTCTAAATTTATTCGCACAATATTGTTGCATTTTTTCATATCTAAATCTTTTTAAGAGTAAAAATATAATCTGTTGCAAAACCATACCGTCTACGAGATAACATAGCGTTTAAAAAATTGTATTAAAATGTACTCTGGTACACAATCTTCAAAAAATTCACTGCAAGTAATGACTTTACGTAAAATTAAATCGTCTACCTGTACAATGAAAAATCCCAATTATTACAACTTTGTAGAATAAAGAATAATCTTTAAAAATACAAATGTATATTAAACATAATTTTTTGAAATAGAATAATTAAAAAAAATTTTCTGTCACTGTTCTGAGGAAAACTCGTCGATGACAGTAAATGGCGAGGGTTTATAAATGATGTTTCGTATCAATGGGTGGTCGTTGTACGATATGGCTGAGGGGCTGAAAAAAGCGGTGAATGAAAAGGGAGCAAACGAAGAGATACGTAAGAAGTCGATGAAAAAGGAAAAATAAGGACGAGAGACTGAAGAGAGAGAGAGAGGAAAAAAGGAAAAGGTCCAGAGCAAAGACGTTATTGCTCTCTGTCTCTGGGTCCACCATTACTCGGAGCGTGTGTCTGTGGAGCAGGAATGCATTCTTCGAGGCCAAGATTTCTCGGTCCAGCACATAATTAGCCAACATCTATCAGCCTCAAGCTATCAACTCTTCTTATATCCGTGTGCTCCGTTCTTTCTCCGCTCCTTTCTCGCGCACTCCCGCTCGCTCTTTCTCTCTTTCTCTCTCTCTCTCGCTGCCTCCTTTCTCCGGATCCACCCCTTCATCCTTGCTGACCAGAACGACGTTATCTTCGCCCCGTTGTCGCCGTCATCGTTGTCCTTCCTCCCCCGGTATCCTCCCTCAATCGATCCGGCACGTCGTAATTCCTCAAACTTTTATTAAAACTACACTCTTAAAAAAAAGTAGAAGCTCGAAGGAACGAGACGTTTGAACTTTTAATACCAATCAAAAATGATACAATTCAAAAAATTGTCTAGACTTGTATTTCACTTTGAAACAAACAAAAAACGAAGTATATCAGAAACTTCGAACCGCGATCAAAGTTATAATAAAGTAAGATAAAAAAATACAGTAAAAAAAAGTTGATGTAAACCTCCCACATGTGAGATCCGAACGTGACAATTATCGAGTATCTGGGACGACGCGATATCGCTCTTACATTTTTAATAGCGTGAAAATGCGTTTTTTTCGCGATGGAGAAGGCCATGCAATCGCTGATGTCTTTCTGAGAAGCGAGAGAGAAAGAAAGAGAGAGAGAGAGAGAGAGAGAACGAGCCGGGTGCGCAATCGTGCGGAGGAGGACAAGGAAACCGCTCCGATGAGAATGATACAACCTCCGCGCGAATATACGCGCGCGTACGAGCGTGTAAATATATAAACATAAATAAATGGAAAAAAAAATAGAGGGAACAGGTACGCGTGGAATTACAACTGGGTAATTGCTCCGATAGCTCCGATTGTTACCGGAGGGCTCGACGACCGTATACGAACGTGAATACGTGTATGCACGGGCGACGCCGAGTTCGCACGAAAATACATATATTTATATATATATATATATATATATATAATCGTGTACGCGTATACACACAGACGCTGGATACGCGATAGTAAAAGAGTGACGAATGGCTTCCGAGCGACTGTCATTTAATCTGACTCTCCGCATAAAGCCAGATTCTCCATATACCTTTCAAATTATATCCACGGTGTGCTCGCATACGAGCGGAATTCGTGTGCGTAATAGCTCGCAAGTTGTTACGAGGTCGCAAGGATGACGATGATTTGCGATTAGCTGGAAGGAGCTGACTTGTCGTATTTTTCATTCTTCGCTTTTTCTCATTTCTTCCCTTCTTATTCTCGTTTTGTTGTGCTCGCTTCGCGACGGAGACACCGCGATGGAGACCGAACGATATATATATTATGTAACTATATATATATGTGTGTACATATGAATATAATACGCGATGTTTACGCGCGAGCGTATCTTTTACCGCGATGGAGGATTAATCAAAGTACTCGCGCAATTAGACGTAACGAGTGAACGCTTTTCACTGTCTACGCGAAGCTTTTTTTTTTATCTCTCGAGACTTTTATTCTCTCTCTTCATCGTCGCCGTGCTTGACATTTCTGCGCCTCGAGACCTTTGCGACTTTACTTTATCTATATTTTATACTTATTATATATTTTTATTTTTTTTTTAATATTGTCTTGTTATATTTGCAGAAAAAATGGTTGCAAGCAGGGATGGACAGAGTTCGATACTTATCTGAGAAATGAAAATTTTTCAATAGATAATCTTTATTGCCTCATTGATGAAATTATAGCATCGCCCATTGAAAAATTTTCATTTCTCAGAAAAGTATCGAGCTCTGGCCATCCCTGGTTGCAAGCCATAATAATTGTTACTTTTGTGTAGTAACAATTTACTACATACGTAAGTAAATAAATATCGGATTTAGTTGAAAAAATTTAGTTCATACGATATTTATATTAAATATGATTAAACTTTAGTTATAATAAAAGAAAAATTTTGTTCAATTTCCTGACAAATTTCGTATCGGAATGAAAACTTAGTTATTGAAATAAGTTCTAAAAATTCTCCCGTCACGATATCTTTGAGAAAAAGAACAATGTGAGCGGTTTATTTATGCTTGACATAGTAGTTAGTCGATGGAGGAGCTCATCAGGGAGCGAGGAATCGATATTATCGTCAAGCGATTCGTGTCGTGACTTATCGCTGAGAGATGAAATAGTTGCGGCGGCCGTTCCGCCGCTCTCATCCCCTTTTCTTCTCCGCCATTCTTGCGATCCGGATGAGGCCCCGCCATCAGTGGTGGTAGTATCACCGTCGCGTCTCCGAGAATACGACGACCACGAAAACATCACCATAAGCAACCCCCTCCGCGTCCCTCGCCGCCCTCGCCGGCGTGATTCTCTTACCCTCGCCCTCGTGCCTCCGGGCTTAGCGCGAGGAGGACGAGAGGAGGCGGAGGAGAGTGTACGCCACAGATTACGTGCAACGCCAGCCGGTTTGCGGAATTCAAGATGGAGCTTTGCAATATCTCACACACGATGCCAGAATATATTTATACAAATATACTAGCCGACCCGACAAACGTTGATTTGCCATATAAATTATTTCTAGTGTATAAAAATATAAAAGTCTATGAAGTGAGAGACAGCTTATTGTGTGAGAGAAACAGGTCTCATCCCAAATCCGTGCTATTTTTACTGTGTTAGAAGTGACACCGGTAAATGTATTTTAGGGATAGTTCATCAAGTTATAACACTTGGTCACAAAATTTAAAAATTTATATGTACTTTTGACCAAACAACCATATATTTATGAAATTTTTTTCCCTGAATCCCAATCTCGGGTCCATTTTACACCGTCAAAATTTCGAGTAAATATCTAAAAACCATAAAAAAATAAAAATGTATATTTTTTTACAGTTTTTTTCAATTTACTTAAAATGTTGACGATGTACGGACAAAATGGACCACAGATTCTGATTCAGCACACCAAAATACATAAAGATAGGAGGATCTGTTCAAAGGTATAGACAACTTTTTTATTTTTTTTGTCCAATTGTAATTGATCAGCTATCGACCCGGGTTAAAAATTATAAAATGATATTAAACAATAGGTGTTTGTCGTAGAACAGTTAAAATGTAGCGCTGAATATATTTTTTAATGCCACACCATAAAAAACTAACAAAAAAAATTTTGTTTAAAAAATAAAAAAAAACTTTTTGGTGTAAACCACCCTTATCACTTAGTGGTATAAAAAATAGTTATAAACCTATTCTCAGACCTACAGAATATACATAAAAAATAATATACATAAAAATATATAAACACTAACACCGTGACATGAGAATTTTATATATTAGAATTTTTCGAAAAAAAAATCAGCTCGGCATAATCGACGTTTTATATAGAAATTTTTTGTTTTTTGAATCGCTGCAAGAAAGTATATTTAAGCAATTTAGGGGATTTTTAGAAAAAGGAAATATTTTAGGGGAAACTAAAAATTCCCCCGTGATTGGAAATCCAAACGAATTTCGAGTCGTGAATAATTTTTGTCGGGACCGCGCGCGATGATGCTTCGAGGGAACACCTGCCAGAGAGTCTCGCGGAGGCCGGAGCATCGCCGAGAGAGATCGAGAATTCGAGAACCAAAAGTGTATCGATGCTCGAAAAGTTGCCCAAGGGTACGATATGTAGAAGAAGAACGAGGCACGAGAAAAAATAGGGAGAGAGAGCGAGAGAGCGAGATCGCCAGCCGAGAATTTCTTCGACAGCCTTTTTAGAGTTTGTGTACGAACCTCTCTCGGTCCCTGAAATTCTCTCGCATTATCCTCGAGCAAGTACTCGCTTATGCGTTTACCATAATTTCACATTAATAATCGTTCCTCAAAAAGCTACAAAAGTTTTCGCACTCGCAGCTGCCTTTTTTTTCGATAAATACATTTGTCAAAAAAAGAGAGCATAAAAATTTTTTGCCCGAGCATAAAAAGTTTTTGTCCGAGCAAAAAAAGATCCGTATTTTGTTATTTTTATGTATTTTTTTTTAGATTGCAATAAAACGTGGCCGAAGGAAATTCGAAAAAGTGGTAAATTGTTCTACAAAGTTTGGAGAATACATATTGGCGGTTTTGAACGTATAAGAATGGGTGAGGGAGGGGGAGGGTAAGGACATGGACGCGGAGGGAGAGAAAGAGAGACCCCGTGTGTGTTTTATGTCGTTGTAAAAGCATCTCTCGCCTCGACGCTCACTTTACTCTTGGTAATTGACTAAAAGAGCACCTGGTTATCACGCCCAAGCTCCTTCACGATACCAGCGTGACTGGCTTGTGCCACTAAATTGCCCAGCGGAGACGATTTAATTATTTAACCTTAGAGCGACTCGTGCTCCTCTCCGAAAATCTTAACCCAGGAGACATCGAATTTTCCTTCCGAATCCAATCACCGAATTTAAGTCTCTCGAGAAAAAGTCTCATTCAATTATTTGCCATGGAATTAAATAATTACACTTCATAATTTTGTACCTTATTTTCTAAATTGTTCTCTTTGAAAAAATTAGTTTCGTTGTTTCCCAATTTTTCGATTTTCGAAATTGTTTAACAAACTTATAAACTTGAATTTCAAAAATATCTACTTTTTGAAATGGCTGGACAAGCGTATTATAAAGTGAAACAAGAAAATCTGAATAACGATTCGATCAGGAAGAATCGTTGAAACATTTTTGTTTAATTAGACGAATTATTGAAAGAGTGAAAGATTTTCATTCGTAAATGCGGTGAATTCGAACGCAAGCAAATTAGTCAATTTTAATTGGCAAATAAAAGTTTGGAAAACAAAGTACACGTTCGGAACAATCGAAAAATGGATTTATTAAAAGCAAATTATAAAGGGGGATGTAACGAAGGAACACTTTTTCATTTGTGTTAAACGAAATTAATTAAATGGGCACGAGAAAGATTCGCGGAGCTGAATGAATTTCGTTACGTACAAACAAACGAAAATCGCTCAACAATAATTGTATTGAAAAAAGAAAATAATTATTTACAATTTTTTCAAATTAAATTCAATTGAAAGAGACTTCATTTTTATCGGTGATAAAATAATTGGCGGGTATGTACAGAGGCGAGAATAAAATTTCGATAAAAACTTGGCCTGTATTTTTTGCCACGAAGGCGTATATACCTGTCGTTAAAAGACGTGAAAATTTTCATAAAAGGCTAACAAGTGTCGGTCAGAAGATTTATTGCGGAAAAAAGGTGACGAGAGCAGAGTTTGCACATTTAATTATTCAAAATTCCGGTCGACGATATTCTGCGCCATTATTGTTTTTCTTGCTCGTTTTACGAGAGAGATCCATCAACCTTTCGAGCATCTTTTGTCCTCTGTACGTACGTGCTATCGGCAGTCGAGGATCGCGCGTGACTGGGAAGAATGAGCGAGAGTTCGGAGCGCGTTCGATCCGGCGAGGCGAGCGATCGAGCGCGAGGCTCTCGTCTCGTTTCCTCTCGACTCGCTCGAACTGGCCCGCGCACGGTCACGTGGCGGCGCGTGGCGCAAACTAAAAAAAGAACGTAAAAATACCAAGGAAAAAACGACCCTTCGTTTGCTCCGTGCAACTCTGAGACGAGAATTCGAGAGCGAAAATAATTAACCATCAGTTTTCGGTTTCCAATGCGAACGAACGTTTCTTCGATCCTCATCCCTTCCGCCTCGAAATTCAAGACGAGATAAAAAAAATTGGACGACGACAAAAAATGAACTGGGAAATTATTGGCCACGAGACAAAAAATTTGTTATTTTTATGTATTCGAAAATCTATGTTTCAACATTTTTAACTTAAAAAAATGATTCGTTTTATCAATAATTTCGTTTCTTTGATTGTAGACCAAAAATACACTCAACTCGGGTGTAGATAAATCTAAATTATAAATTTTGTTAAATAGAAATATGGTTCTTTTTTCAAAAACTTAAGGCAAAAATGAATTTTCATTACAAAATGACTTCGCCATGATGTGAAACAAGTGGAGATCAAAAGATAAGAGTTTTTTTTTCAAAAGATATACATCAGAAATTTAATCATAATCGGACCATCTTAATTTTGTGCAAGACGACGCAAAGACAGTGCGTTTTGGGAAGCGAGAGATCTGAGTCGATCTTGGGAGAAAGATAGAGAAAGGTGCACCCATCCGAATAAAGTTTTGCTTTTGGCAAGACGAAGAGAGGGCGAGAGAGAGAGAGAGAGGATATAAGCGGAAGTTTGGTGGCGTTAGAGCTCTCTCTGGTATATTGATTTAATTAACGTAGTAATTGCAGGCTCGGGCGAAAGTTTTGGTATAGCTCAGGGGGACATCGTTGACGGGTTGATTGAAACGTTGCGCCCTCTCACGGGCAAGAGCGCAAACTCTGGGCCCCACACTCCGAGTGGAATCGCGTCACTGGCAAAGCCTCGAGCTTACAGTAAAAATAACCCAATTTGGTCAGACCGCTCGTTACAACGTTTAATTACGGATTATTTCTCGAAGAAGACATCGCTCTTCTTCCCCTCCCCTCCCTCCCCATCGATACTTCTCCTTTTTCTCACCTGCTCCTTCTTTTTTCGCTGCCCTTATACACTCGTCCGATTTTTTCGATCATTACTCATCGTCAACAGTCATACTTGAAATATATTGAAATATTTTATTAAATTCAGCATATATACTCAATTGCGAAAAAAAATGTATTATCGCTTTTTATTCCTTTTCTCGATCGTTGTCGAAAAATTGAAAAAATATTTTAATTGTGAAAATTTTATTGAATTCATTGAATCATATCGAGGGTAAAAAGTTCAGTGGCTTTTTCTATATGCTCTCTGATGGTAATGGGATCAATGGCTCATCGCGATTAATAAACACGGAGGAAATGTGTGTATCGTTCTCGAGAGCTTTTCTCCTGCATGGCCAAACATCGAATCTCGAGTGCTCTCGGCTCGCCCGACACGTGTGCGCAACACGAAACTAAAATCATGATACTGTGTGTATCGCTAACGAGAGAAAGTGCGAGAGAGGGCGCGCGTTGTTTCGCTTTTGTTAGGGTCGAGGGCCCGTGCACTCTTCTTCGCTCGTGTTTTGAGTATCACTAAACTCTCGAGTACGTGTGGACGAGAATTATCGAGGAGAGACCCCGGATTACGCTCTTCTCTTGTCTCGACGACTAAACGGATCATTTTTCGAGCAAACACCGTATATATGCATTATTATATATTCGTTCTTCAAAATATTATCAAAATTATTTATTTTTACGTAATACTTGGCGAATTTTTTAAGGGATTTTTTTTCGAAGATTTTGAAGAACTTTCCAAACAATTGAGATGACAACTCATCGTGATTTTTGTACCATTCGCTTTTTCTTTCGCAAAGATCTTTAAGGATAATCAGTAATAATATTGATTTTAGTGAAAAATCAATAGTTATATAATATATATGTATGCATTAAGAGACCATGCAGAATTTAATGAGAAAAAGCGATAATTCTCATCGCAAAGGTTATTCGCACGGGATAATTATCCGATCGCGAAACGGACAAACGAGGATCACGCTTGGACGTGTTACGTGATCGAATTAACCGATAGACGCGATGAGAAAAACGTCGAGAAAGAGATGAGGCGAAAGCGAGCGGTGGTTTTGCGGTTCGCGAGTTGGCACGCGAGCACGCGCGTTTTATTTCGTTCCGGGTTCGGGAGAAAACCAAAAAAAAAAGAAAGAAAAAGAAGGAAATGAAAAAAAGAGCAAGAGAGAGAGAGAGAGAGGAAAGAAATATAGGCAAAGAAGAAATGAAGAAGAGTTCGGGATAGAGGTTTTGGAGGGGGGCTCCGGATCCTCCGGTACTTCCGTTTTCCGGGATGCCTCGAGGAGGTTTACACGCTCTCTGGCGTTTATGCCAGAGGCGTTCCAAAAGCCAAAAATAACCAATAAGCGGCCAATAAAGCGGCGGTCTATCCTCTCTCTTTTCTTTCCTCTGCTTTTTTACCTCTTTCCCTCTCGCTCCTATCTCGCACCCCGCTCTCTCGCGCTCCCGCGCCGAACTCAATCTCCGCGAGGATGCTGAGTAAAAGAGCTACCGGTTAATTACAGGTCTGACCCCTGTTATAACCAAAAACGACGGAGACAGACCGAGAGATAAGTGTATAATAATGAAGATTTCAGAATTGCAAGCATCGATTTAAATATCTTTTTCCCTATATTATATAAATATTTATTATATTTATAAACGTTGTTAATAAAAATCAGAGACGAAACAATATATATTGAGGAAGAAAAATGTTTTCTCTATACCGAAGCACACTCTACACAAATTTTGAAGAAAATATCGGAAAATTTTGGATCATGGACCATACAAAGTTCATTTTTAATTGAGAGCGGTGTGTATCTGTAAATTTGAAGCATTAGGAAAGGCCGAACGCCATTTTCGAAGACGGAGGCTCTTACGGGAGTCGTGAGCTCGCCACGGGGGTCGCGGTATCCCGCGGGGCTTCAACTCCAACACCTTTTCTCTTTCTTCTTTATCCTCCTGGCTTTATTCTCTCTTTCTCTCTCTCCTGCTTTCCTGGCCAGGTAACCGTTCCATGACGGATGTGCATACTGAATGACCCGGAGAGCCTCATCTTCCCTCCTTTCCTCTTCCCTTTCACTCGACTCTTCTCTTGACAGATTTCTATTTAGACTATCGCTACCAAAATACCGGCGTCGAAATTTTTATCAAATCCCGCTCCAAATCATTTTTCAACGAAACAAGAAAAAAAAGCGTTTCTTGAAGAAAAAGTATACTATAAAAAATTTCGTTTAATAGGCTAGTTTTTGTTGGACCAAATTCATTCGGGCTCTTGATGAATTGATTAAAAAAGGAGAATTTTATGTCCTGCATGGGGAAGACATTTGATAGTATATACGACGAGCGGAGAGAGGTGAGCACACTAAAAACTCATTAGGCTAAAGATTTTCGGGAGAGGCTCAAGAGAGAAAGAGAGACGAAGGCCCCCATGATTTATCGTCGATTGTCGTATAACACGTATAAACTACCTGAAACTTTTTTATACTGCACTCTCTGCGTTGGCGAGTCGTTAGATCGCGAAAGGTGATAAATTCAGCATCGCCCATAAGAAAGACGACAAATTTTTTCCTCTCTCGCTCTTTCTAAATCAATTTTTTTTCCCCATTTCCAAATTTTCTCGCTTTTACTAAAATTTTTCAGCCGATCAGAGCGAGACGATGCTCCGATGAATATCTTTTTTTATACAAAATTCGTTACGCAAGAAAAAAGAATGGATACTTTCGATCGCGGAATGAATTTTTTGTTTCTCTTTGGAATGCGAGTGATGAATAATAAAGGGTATAAAAAATAGATGCAAAGGAGAAAAAAGGGAGACGCGAGCGAGGGGCTCATCCGAAAGTGCATATATGAATGGTGAAAAAAAAGAGGGTCGAGGAAAAAATCGAGGAGAGAAATCATCGCGCATAGTCCGAAAATAATAAATCTCGGAAGCGAGTCCTCGTACGCTCTGAGATTATTAAAAGAGCCAGAAAACGATTCGAAAAAAAATATATACGCGCAATATAAATATAGAAGTTTTTCGTCGGGGTGTGCGCAACTATACACACTCTATAAACGCATACATAAGAGAAACGCGTGTCGGTGCGTACGCGTATGCGAGCGCGGTGCAGGAAGAAAAGGAGTAAGGATAGAGACGAGAGAAGAAACAAAACGCCATTACAGTTTCTTAATGAAGCTGAGGATGAGTCCTCTCGTGTATACGCGAAAGCAAAAACAAAACAAAAAAAGAAAGTGAGGAAGAGTAGGAGGGAGTTGGAACGTGGCACAAAACGAGAGAACGGTCAGGACTTTCAGAAACTAATTGGAGCCACGAGAGATATTAGACGAGATCTTGAGAGAGAACGAGCGAGACGGTAGAATAGCCAAAAAGAGAACGCGAAAAGGGAAAAAATCCGAAAATATGTCAAAAGTGTCAAGACACTCGAAAAATTCTCACAAGATAATTTTTTAACGTTTTTTAGAACGCGAAAAATTGGCATAAGATGACTCGTGCGGTGATTTTTCGCGAAGAAGAGAGATTTTTTATTTTTTTTTTGCTTTCTCCATGCGAGACTGATGGGAAGACGAATTTTTGGTTCGATGCCAAATCGCGATAGTGGCGATTTCGCTGTGATGATTTTTTAATATCCATTTTTTTGTATCTTTGCGGAATAAAAGAATGGGGAAAAAAAAGAGAAGGTGGACTGGAGGACCGAGATTATAGTGATCTCGGGTTACGACTAAAGCTACGCGATTAGCATCTTTTTTATTATACATACACTCACGTTTACGTATATTTACATGGGCTTGTGTGTGTGTGTATGCATATACAGCTCGTCATGGTTCCAGGATTTCTTGTCTAGAAAGCCTGGAGACCCTCTTCGGGCTCGTATCATTATCGAATTATTATGTACGACGAGAAAGATCGTAATCACCCTTTGAAACTTTCGTCTACGAAATACACACGCCTACATGTTGCACTTTTATTACTGAACAACGTTTTTTTTTGTTTCCCGAATCCTTTCCGTTCCAGAATTCTTTCTCAATCGTGAACTCGATCTATATATTTTTCTCGCCCGTTAAAAACACGAATCTGTTGACAATGTTGGTTTTTTTTCTCTCTTTTTTTAAAAATCTCAATGGTCACTCCTCGGACTTTGTGCGATAAAAGGGAAAAAAAGGAAAAGTTCCCGCTGTCGGTCTCTCCCCCCGACGCGGTGCTTTCACTTTGCCACTTTAAAACGTATATTCCTTCAATTTTCTAGTCGAGTAAGCTCCGGTTGAAGGGTCCTTGTGGATCTGGCAAAGCGTGCACTATCCTGTTACGCGATCTCGATTCTATCCATCTTTCCTACGCTCCGGCCTCTCTCTCTTGCTCTTTTTCTATCTCAACCCCCAGCCTACCTCCCTCACAGAGATTACAGGGAAAATCGAGTCCGCAATCAAAATTCAAATCACACTTTTGCACAATTCAACATAAAATCAATAACTGATTCGTGAGCGCGATTTTCACCTCCAACGGAGACACGATGTCAAAAATTTACTCGTGAAAAAAAATACTGTTTCTGAATTTTGTTCATCAAGTACAAGAACTCTATTTGTAAATTTGTAAATTTTTTAATTTTTAGATTTTATAATAAATGAATGAATGAATAAGCAATAAAAATTTAAAAAACAAAGAGCCCATAAAAAATAAATTTCAATGAGAGTTAACACCGCAAAAAAAATGTAAACCGCGTACAATAAACAATAGATTAAAAAATGAGAAACAAGAGGGAAGGCTGGATCGTTGAATATCAGAGAGTATATATACAAGAATGAAATAAAGTATGAAAAATAGGCAAGGAAAGAGAAAAATAGAATAAGATATAGGAGCGAGAGGAGTCGATGTTTGAATTTCTTTGGCGATGAGCAGTACAGCGCTTTAATATAAATGGTTTTTCTATATTGGAATCTCGTCTAGAGCAAGATTCATGTTTATGCGTGTGTAGGTGAAAAAAAAGGGAGGAAAAAATGAGCGCACGGGGTAGAAGAGAGGCTTCGGATATGAATTTCGCTCTCTTTCCTCTCGGCTCGACATGGACATGGGTTACCGGTTCATTTAAATAAGTTAAGGGTCTTCTCTCGCTTAGTGGCTCACCACGCCGGGTCCATTACAGCTGGGCAAAAGCGGCTAATTACCTGCCTGACGTGAGTTATAAACTTCCCCCCCCCTCCCTCCTTCTCCTCTTTCTCTCTCTCTTTCCCTCGTCTCTCGTCGTCCTGCTTCGTCCCTGCATGCGCGATCCTTCTCATCCTCTCTCTGCTGCTTGTCTCCGCTATATATCCCACCCGCGCCCACCGCGTTTCGCTATTTCTCGTTGCGAAAAATCTATCCCCTCGTTCGCAACAATCTCGCGAAAACATTTTGCATTCGGTCGAAAATTGAAAAAAAAAACAAAAACAAAAGAAAGCCGAACGAGCAAAAAAGAAATCAAGTGAATGAACGGACAAACAAAACATAAAAACGGGATAAAAGGAAAAATCTTCCGAGACCACCAGACGATGCCTCTCCCATTATATTCTCATTAAATTTTGATAGAGCAAGTTTATTGGACGCTCTATCTCCTCGAAGGATAATCGATTTTTTTAATCGAGGAGATATTATTCTCCTGCGGACACTTTGCGAATAATTAAAATATCGACGATATCATTGTTGCGGAGAGAAGAATCGTTCGGAGAGTGCGTTTTGAGGGAGAGAAGCAGGGCGAGGGGTGTCCTACGAGAATCAGGGACAATCCCTTCGACCCTTATTCTAGCCGGGCGCGGAGAACAACTTGAACGCGAGTGTCAGAACGACAAGAGTCCTCGTCGAAAATGCACGCGTGACGTCTGTCGTCGGGAGAGACACCTTGAAGAAAGAAAGAGAAAAGGAAACAATAAGGGAAAAAAGAGAAGATCAACAACGGAGGAGAAAAAAGAATGAAAGATTATTGTTGCAACCCTCGAGGCTCTCGAGGAACAGGTGCAAAGGAATTCGACTGACGTTTGTAATTTCGTGATAAAAGAGAGAGAACTCCATAGTGGACGAATCTTTGTTCTCTTCCTCTCTCTCTCTCTTTTTTTTTATTTTCTTCTCTCTCCGCATCGTATGTTCTCTTTTTATTTTTCTCTCTTTCCTACTTTCTTTTTTGTATTATCGTTATTTTATTTTTGCGGATCCTGCGAATTAATCTAGTTTGTCATAACTGTGGGCGGGTCGGTTCAAAGTGCCGCTAATGAGAAAAAGTTCTTTGCCGAGCTCGCTCTCTCCCTCGTTCTCCTTCACATTTCGCGTCTTCCTTTATTTTCTTTTCATTCTGGCCTCCCGCTCTCCCTCTAACTCGCCTCTCTCGCATTCTTATTTGTCAAAGACATCAGCGGCGTATTAAAATTTCTCCTTTGTTTCGCGACTCGAGGGCGAGCGAATTAGCCTCGTTCGCCCGAGTCGCAATCAACCGTCCGATCCCTTTAAAAATATCGAATCACCGCGGAACAATATTTTACGCGAACAAAAAATATTTCACGCGAACGACAAAATGCATATATTACATACAAGAAAATTTCACAAACAAACACGATATTGATTTCAATTGTGGAAAAAATGTTATCAAGGGACGAAATTTATGTGCTTTTCAATTTTTTTCCTTATCAACTAAAACTTTTTCCAAGATAGAATTCGTTGAATTGAGGCAATTGATAAATTTCCCATCGAATACCCGTCACTTACAAAAGTGTCGAGAATTTGATGAGAGTGAAAATAATTGAAAATTTGATAAAATAGCTTGATAAAAGTGCGACGAAATATGGGGGAATATATTGGAGATTTGACTTTTGGATATGGCAACGAGGACACGACTCCGGGAAATTAGTGGGACACGAAGACTTCCGGAACGCCTTGTTCAGGTGAGAAGATGAGAGGAGCAGGCTCGAGGCAATAAGATATGAGTCAGGAGGAGCGGATAATTCTCGGCTTGCCAGAGGATGAAGGACATCGACGGCGCGTCGGAATACGTATAACATATATACGGGCAACTTGGTCGACCGAGCGGGGCGGGGCTGTTAGGAGAGGAGAGAAGAGGGAGCCAGCAGCTGCAAGGGCGAGCTAGAGCGGAGGGAGTCTATTTCATGCTTAATTTGTCTAACTCGATTTCGGGCTCACGCACCACCGGCGAGCTCCAAGGACCTGCCCGAGCCTCGATCAAGATACACGTTTGCCCAGCGACCACCAACGGCTATTGTCGCCGCACCCTATCCGCGCGATCGCTTCAACCCGATCGAACCCTCCAAGGACCGTTCGCTCAAACTGCAAATGATCAACGCTCTCTGCACGCTTTCTTATCCTCATTTTTTCCCTTATCTCGCCTTGTCTTTTTTTATCTTTTTCATTTTTAACCAGTGCTCGTCTCCCCTGTGTTTCTCTTTTCATGATTTTTCAAGAAAATTGGTGATATCTTCTAGAATGCCTGTTGATCAATTTTTAAGGGAAAATTTAAGTTCGATCACTGAGGTAAATCCACAATTGTATAATCAATGAAAATCTGATTTTAGTGAATGAATATTCGATTACTTTTTATAAAATGTTAAAAATATGAAAATTGAATAGTATTAAGATTTCGAACCATCCTATAATAAGAGCTTTTTCGCGTTTGGATCTTTTAATAGTAAAATGTGTAAAAATGATTTAATACCGGCTTTTTTCAACAATTCTGTTCGAGAATTTTTCATGACGGAATCCTCGTGAGAGAGGATGAACTATATTTTGGAGAGCGTCTCTGATACATCTTTGGGAAGCGGAATAAGTAAAAGCGGAGCAAAGTTGGCTGAGCGTGTGTGCCGTAGCCCCCCGGAGTCTATTCGAGCTTTTTCTCGGCGCTCTGTCGTCGGAGGCTCCTTTGTAAGGCAGCGGAAAAGTTCTTTGTAAGGTAGCCGGAGATACGCTAACGAGAGAAAAACACTCTCGGAGAAGCCGGTGCGTCGAGAAGGATAAATATATGCCTTGACGATGGCGAAGCAGCGAGAGCTAAGGGTGCATGTCTCCGAAAAGAGAAGTGCTCGCGTACACGTGAGCGCGACCGTACGCTTTCAGAAAAGAAACACGAGTCGAGAAAAAGAATAAAAAAGCCCGAGAGAGAGAGAGAGAGAGAGAAATGAATCTCTTGAAGAAAAAGTTTCCAGAAGCTCCACAGTTTTGAGCGCTTTTCTCAAAACGATCCAGGATCTGACGTGTGTCATCCTTTTCCCAGCGACAAAGTCGGCAGCCTCGGCAAAAAAGAAACATTTTTTCTTGACGGACGGGAAAAAAAAGACAAAGCGTGGGCGTTCCGACTGAAGGAAAAAATCTTGGAAAAACGATGCAAATATTGGTTCAACACTGGACCGGTCGTTATTTCTTCTTTACCGTCGCAAAATATTGTTCGTCTTTCTCCGCTGCCGTTTCTTCGCTACTTCCGCGGAAGTAGCCGGCTCTCTTTTTACTTCTCGAAGAACAATGGAGGGTGTCACGGCGTCGCAATCTTTCACCAAACATGCCTTCGCACTACTCCCCCTCTTCTCTCATCATCTTATTTTTACCCTCGTCGTATACAATACTTTTTTATCTCGCGTATTTCTTACTTTTCTCTTGCTAAAATAGTTCGGACGAAAAACCGGAAGTCAAGTTCACGATTACAACATGACTTTTATTTTTTTTAATACTTTAAAAAATGTACAAACAAAAATTGTTATTTATTATCCTTATTTTATTAATTATATTTTCCCTTTGCTTTTTTTCTATTTGTCCTTTTTCTATTTTGTTAACTTTTAAATAAATAAAACGCGACTCGTCCCTGATTTATTCGAATAAACTTTTTTCCAACGCGTTAATTTTTCATCGAGGTAACGATTCGCTATGTGTGACCAAAGTTTGGATTAATTTGTCCTTTTATAGCGAGAAATTGAAGCAGACACTCGTACACAAAGTGGTGTGTGGACCGGGAATGCCCGCGCTCGGACCCTCCATTGTATCGGGCATCAGGGTGTATGCTCGAGCGTACGCTCAATTTCAATGGACTCGTCAGGTCGCTTGCTTACTGCAAATCCACCTCGAAACTGTAATCTGTCTCTCTCTCTCAGGCTCATTGTAAACGAGCGAGGGCTTCAAGCTGGACGCTCAAAGGGACTCGATTATTTATTCACGAACTTTGTAAACAAACTCATTCGGAGCACTTTAAATTTTGGGTTCCATAAACATTCATTTGTGCAATGTGTAAATTATTTCAATTTGTACGAATTAAATGCGTTCTTGTAAACGAATTATTAAAAAAAATTCAGAATTTTATTATAAAAATTCATTTATTTGGGATTATTAATTATATATTTTATTATTTTTAAATGATTTTTGTTCATGAAAATTATATATTATACGTCATTTGGTAATGTGCAATCGAGTCGGAAGCAAAAATGAACGATGAGGTCGCTAAAGGAAATTCTTCGGATGAGCTCGAAAATCTGTAGTCAAAGTCTGCTCGTTATTTCCCTGCACGTCATCGCCACGGTTATTTCAAACCAAAATGAAATTGAAACGCAATTTGTCGTCCCCTACAATTTTCCATTCGGTCGACGTGAGACAGAGACGCGAGGGGGCGGAGGGGAGCGAGAGGGAGAATAAACGCGAGCATCCATCCGTCCGAGAGTATTTCTCTTGCGAAGCATCACGCGATTACCTTAATTCGGCTAGCATCAACTTTTTCGCGTTGCACCCTTGCTCGGAATACCCTTTTAATATCGATTTTGGTCGTAAGGGAGGGCAAAACCCGATGGAAGATCAACTCGCGAACTTTGAAGTGTACGTCGGTCTTTTTCTCTCATTCTCTTCTTTTTTGATGTAGCCACCAACTGTTCTCCCGCTGAGAGTCTCTTCATCTCTAAATAGTATATCGTATAATAATGTCCATGCAAAACACTGAATCACCCGTCGCGGGGGAGAAAAATAAATTCCTCTTTGGATATAAAGGTTGTAACAAATTGCAATGTCGATTTTTTGTTACTTCGATGAAAGGGATATATCGATGACTAAATTTCAAGCCCGAATTTTTTCTAGTAGGTATGGTCAATAGTGGCAAGACGCGATCTTCTTAAATGTTGAACAGGATCGAGAATTGTGTCCCACGGTCCGTATAGAAGTTTGCGATAAATATTCGGCGAGTTGCGAGGAATAAGTAATCGGTCGAGCTTGTAGGCAAACATCAGTCGCGAGTGTCATTTATTTTTTCGCGACGAATTTTCGTGACCCCTTGTTATTATTTGAAGCAGAGACACGAACTGGTTCTCGAGGTGGCCACGTGACCGCATAATGCCTTATTGGAAAAGGCGCAAATACTCTTCGGGTCCTCGAGCATCGAGTCTCTCATCATAGACCGAAGTATTATTTGTAGTATACGCACTCGATTCGCCCTCGTTGACTTTCGCTTGAGCGAGCTAAACATATCGCGCTTCCGAAATATCTAGAATTCTCCCCTCGATCCGCGCCCCCTGCCTTTTCATTCCCCCGGAATAAAAAAATTTTCAGATGCAACCGCCTCCGACAACGCAGATTCATGCCGAATCCAATTTCGGTAAAGTTGGACTAACCTCGTTTGCGAGGGAAACCGGAAGACGCGGAAGGACCCAACGCTTTCGTTACATTTCCGGCTCCGGGGCCGATTCCTCATCTCATCGGCCTGCTTTGACACGGACACGCAAAAGACGCTGACAATTTGAATTTATCATCCCTCGGAATATTAAACCGCACTACCATACTCTCTATACTTTGTATAAACTTTAAGTATCACGAAAAATAAAAAAAAAACGTTTACAAATAATAAAAATCACGAGATTTTTAGACTTCCCAATAGAATTATACAATACAATATTATTTATATTGTATAAATAGTCAAACAAATTCTGATGTTAAAATCGTGTTATAATTTAACATCATTCTTGGTCTATATACTTCCCACAGCTTAGTGTAGAATATCATATGGTGTTAATGGATGTGGTTTGATATGCTGTGTTTGATCAATGTGAATAATTAACACCGCAATATAACACCATTTATGTGTTAAATTAATGAAGTAATATTATTCTTGCTAACACCATCCGGTGTGAATAAAAAAGCATTACTATTAGAATAATATTAAAATAATGTAAGTTTCGATTTGTTTGTAAGGTCCATGCACATTATCTGTAACTTTGTTCATAAAAGATTCCATGTTAACAAGTTCGTAATGTATTTTTTTTTCTCTCTCTGAATGCAGAGATTTACCCTGATGTAGGGTAATTTACTATATAAACTTGTTCTTTAAATAAAATTTTTTGTATACTAATTATTTTCATAATAAATGTAACGTAATCAGATCCTTGAAATAATAATTAACGAAAGATGTACTGGAGGATCGATTTGTTCAATGATATTCAGATAATGAGACATTAATAGAGTAGACTGCCAGAAACGTAAACAAAGTTTTATTGCTGAACAGGCATGGGCAGAGCTCGATATTTTTCTGAATAAAATTTTTCAATAGGTAATGCTTATTTCGTCGATAGTGCAATAAACATCTATTGAAAAATTTTCATTTTTCCGGAAAATATCGAGCTCTGCCCCTGCCTGTGCAGCAAAAAAACTTTTTTTACGTTTGTGGCAGTCCACTCTATTAAGTGGCAATAAACGGACAAGAATTAACGAGAAAAATTTAGTATCAGATACCTGAGCTAAAACTTGGCATACCAAAACATCATTTTTTGACTTTTTATGTATTAAATTAATGCCAGATTTTTTACAGTGACATTCATCCCATTCCATCCCCATTAATTCACGATTCTGGTGTTGGAAATTTGACATTCAACTAAAAAAATTTTAGAAAATAATTGATAATTAGTTTATAAAAATCTAGTGAAGATTTTGAATAAATAATTTAACAGATATGTGAAGCGACGATGGGAAACGAGGGATAAATCGGATCAATGTATGTTTACGAAGTCTGGGATTGGAGAGTGCGAGCGAAAGCGCTTATTTAACCGAATAACCGGACCTGCGAACCTAGTTTCCTGATATTTTTCTTCACTGCTCTTGCAACCAAGTTACCCCACGGGATCCAAGAGCCGCGCAGAGCGGACGAGAATGGGTTTCAAATTGTCCACTCCGTACAACCGAAAATGAAATTGTCGTTGAAAATGTAATATAGTAAATTATCATTTTCAGAAAATTCAATTTTTATCTTTTACTAAATTTAAGTGAAATAATATTCATTATCGCTTAATTTTTTATTTGAAGAATAAATTTTCATTGCGTTACTTTCTCGTGTATTACGGTTATTTTTACGTATTACGTGAAGTAAAACGTGTATCCGTAATATTTAATTTACTTAAATTTTATGAGATATAAATTTTGTGAAATAATAAATGATCGCCAGAACGAATAAATTCGAGATAAATCCGACAACGATTGTTTCGTTGTGGAACTATAAAATTAATCTGTAGCGACTTACCTGCCAGGCATTCGAGTCCAGGGCGAGATAAGACATGTTGTTGTTGTTGTCGCCGATGTTATTGACGTTTATACCGTTGTTCGTTGGGTCCGCCGTGATTCTTGTTTCCCTCGTAACTCACGACTATATTCTTCTTGCACCTCCCTCAAGTTTCTTCCAAACTTTAATATTCACCCGACGCGAGCACTCACGTACCCGTAGCTCTTTTCCGTACAATCGGTGACATTTTCGATACCCGAAAATAACGTTCGATCAGGACAGTGACCTGTAACAAATTATTTTTTTTTTCAAATAAATAAATGAAAATGAAAGAATAATACGAAGACAAAACTCATCGTTTAGAAATGTATTTTTCTTTTCGTCGAATCATCGAATCGCTGGTTTGGAAAACAAACAATTTTTCGCTTCAACTGATTAACGGGGAAAACACGATAAAAAGTTCGAGAGGAATGAGGAAAAAGTTGGGGATGAGAATGGAAGGAGGAAGAGAGAAGGAAGAAAGAGAGGCTGCTGGGTGGCGAGCAGGTGGCGACGCGACTTGCCGTTCCCCAGGGTTTCGCGTCAACGCCGACGAGCTGGAGGAAAAAAAAAACAAAAAAAAATGGAGATGGCGAGAGCAAGAAAGCTTCCAAAAACTTGGTTAAGTGAAGTTAAATACGAGTCCCAAGGCGCGGGCTCGCGGGACGGGCGGGATGAGTGAATGGAAGCTCGACCGCTCCTCGTCGCTTTTAATTGCGAAAAAGAAAAAACTTGCTTCGCGGCATTCTCGAACGCGGTGGAAAAAAAAGCGGAGGAAAATAAATCAGAGATCGCCGAGCAATCTCTCGCGTAATTCTTTTGTTAATGGAGATAAAACACTTCGGGGGCGGGTGAAAAAAAGTTCACGAAACTGTCGGCAAACTTTATTCTTCGCGAAGGTTTTTCTAATGAATTTTCTAAATAATTGACAGCTTTCTCGAGATTTTTTTGTTTTCTCGGTCACAAAAAAAAAGCGGATCAAGATAGCTCACCCCTTTTCCAAATTTTCTCCGATAACTTCGACGAGACAGGATCAAAGAATTTCACAATTACACGTGAGACATTCACTTATTTTTCCTCCTTTTATCGTTCAGATTTAGAAGAATCGATCGAAAATGTCGCAATATCGTCCGAGAACACTTGGCACGAGTTTTCCTCACGCGCGACGATCGAGAGAACCTCAACCAAAAATCGGCGTCTGCGAATGACAAATTCCGATCGTAAACGAATAATTCACCCTCGATCACTGTTTTCAAGCAATTTTTTTCGAAAAAAAAAAAAGAAAAACAGCGAGCGTTCCAACAATTCGAAAACAAAAAATTCGTACACTGTGCAAGAAAATTCACTCCCTCTCTTTGACAAGGAAAATCGAAATAAAAAACGCAATAAATTCGTCGTGAGTGAAAACGCGAGGAAAGGAAAGGAGGATTTTTCCGGATCGTCGAAAAATAGTGTAAAGGGGAGGGCGCGCGCGCGCTCACGACTCTCCCGCTTGAACGATACTGACGAGATATTTAGTCGCTCCGTTGTTTGGCTTTTTCTCTCTCTCTCTCTATCTATCTCTCCCTCTCCTCTCTCTCTCTCTCTTTCTCTCGCACTGTGCAGAAATCAGCGACGTATAAATGCGCGTGTATTGATCAAATACACGTAAGCTCGTTCACCAAACCTTCTCAATCGTCGCTATTTCGAGATCCCGAAAACTGTTCAAGCAATGAGACGAGAGAAATAATATAAAACAGAGAGAGAAGGAGAGATAGAGAGAAAGAGAGTTTAAAAGCATTGAAAATAAAAAAAAATGGCTCTCAAAAAAACATCACGAATCTCCTTTCCCATACATTTTCCATATACAAACAACGAGACGAAATTATTTTATTAAATATATGTGTTCTGTAATGAATGTTTTAAAGAAGTAGATATGGAATTTACGATCAGCCCGGAAAATTCGAGTGTGGGATGAGTGAAAAACAGCGAGAGGGAATACGAGAATGGTCGGTGGCTCCGGAGCGATAAAAATACGTGTTCGCAGCGAAGATTGAATAATTGCGATAATTCGTGGTCTCGTTACAAGTGTGTATCGGCAAGGACCGCACGTGGCGGGTCGCGACGTCGCACTGCGCTCGAGGCGAGAGTGACCGTGGCGCCCCCTCGCGACAGACAGAGTCGGAGGCGCGAGAGAGAGAGAAGAGAGCGAGGAGCGCGACCGCCCCCGGAGCCTGGGGGTTGGTGCTGGGGGTGTACCGCCTCCAGTATCGCGGCGCGCACATGCACACTCGCCGCGCGGCATTAAAGTACGCGGAGAGCCATCTCCCGAATCCCCTCTCCGCAAAATGCCCGATATTCGTCCTCATCGCGAGGATCCGCGATTCAAGAGAGACGCTCAATCCCGAGAGGAAAATCGAGCTTATTTCGGGACAGAAGGACGCTCCGTCGACGAATTTCCAGGACGGACGATCCAGAAGCGTCGCCCTTTTATCGCCAGAGATTTTTTTTTCTCTTCGAGAGAGGTCACGCTTCTGTCTCTCTCTCTCTCTTTCTCTCTCTCGCTCTCACCCAGAGTCGGCGCACTGCTCTCAAACGCTTCTATCCTCCTCCGAATTCCTCCCTCTCTTCTCTCATTCAATTCTCTCTCTCTCATCCCTTCTCCCGCGGCGGCTTCGGAAGAGAGTATATACGTCGATTACTCGCCGGGCTTTCCTCTTTCCACTAACTTCACCGCGTCTCTCTCTCTCTCTTTCTCTCCTCCGCTTCTCTATCTTTCTCTCGTCCTCTCTCTGTTTCTCCACTCCGGCGGAATTCACTCCCACAGACTCGCGGTCCCTCTCCCTCCCGCGCCTCTCTCTCCGCAGAAAATTCACAGTGTGCGATCACTTCAGATTCGTGTATGTAAGTCCGTACCTCGAGCCTGCGCACTCGGCCCCCCTCCACCTTCGCCAAAAGAACAACACGGACTCCGGAGCAAGATTTTGTCGCGAAGGAGACGCGAAAATATACGCGATATTAACCGATGACCCCGCGATGACGACGATTTTACATTCATCCCGCAAATTTCGTTTTTTTTCTCGCTCTCTCTTTCTTTTTCGCAGTTCCCTGGCGCGACTTCGCCTGCTTCTTTAATTTTCGCGTACTTCTCGCACCTCGAACTTTGAAACTTCCCTGATAAACTCATTCTTAATTCGCCCTCGGCACAGCGAAAAATTTTCGAAAATTCAATCGAGAGTTTTGTCAAAGTTGGTGAAAAGATTGCTTTTTTTTTTCTCAAAATTTACTCGTCGCGCAGAGAGAATTATTTTCTCGTTTCTCGCGACGACCAAATACACTTTGTCAATCAGCTATTCGACAAATTTGCATTGCGTTGTCGTTTATTCGTCCTGACGGTGAACGAAAGTTTTGCGGACTTCCAAGAATTTCTTTTTCCACTGTGTAGGAAAAAAAGAGATAGCGAGTTTGATAAATCGGCATTTTTATTCAGCGACGATGATATTCGTCAAAATTCTTTGCTGGTGTAATGACTTCCGGTATACGAGGCGGTTGTATCGTATCCGCGTTGAGTACAAAAGGGCTCGTTCGAGGGTGAACGCCGTCGAGGATTTAACGTCGTTTTATAATCGATCGGAAGGATCGTTCCCCAGAGCAGATGGCTCGAAATCATAAACCATCGCGAAAAAAGGGTATATAAGATGAGAAATAAGAATAAGGAAGAAAAGAATGAGCGAGGAGAGCCAGGCGAGAGAGAAAATTTAACTCGGCAGGCACGAGCGTCGAGGCTCCCTTTGAAAATCTTTCTCTCGCTCGGCGATGGCGGATTTCGAGACGTTGTGTGCGCGTGAGCGAGGTCAGACCGTCCATCTTCTTGGCGTACGGACGGCGCTCTCGGGAAAGCCGACAAATAGTAAAGTCTCTTCTCTTCGCCACGTAACGGCCGGGAACACACCACGCCTATGTCGAATCGTGACTCGATCGACAGCGGAGTTACCGACAGCAAAAAATCGAGGGAAAAATTGAAGAAGGGAGAACAAGAGAGAGCTGAGGATTCCTCCTCCGCATACAGCAACTTCATGCACGAAATGACCGCAGCCTGCTCCGCTACATTTTCATTCCCGCGAGCCATTCATCATTTATTCGACAAAATGAATTTATTCGATCGAGATCGCTCTCACTCATCAGTACATACACTTTTTCGATAAAGCGTTTTCATCCGAAAATTTTTAAAAATTCTATATATAATTTTCCAATTAATTATTCTGAGAGAAATCATGATAGTAGAATTAAATTCGTGCTAAACTTTTTGCTATTATATACAATAGTTGTATCAATTAATGATATAAACGATTTTAAAATTGTGTATACAATTATACAGTATATTTAGGTATTTAAGTATACGTATATTTTTTAACCATATATACTTTTTGCTCGCCGACCGCTCGAATCGCGCGTTTGTTTTACCGTGTGTTTTCTCATTCGGCGAGCACGAGGCTCCGATAACTTGTTACGCGTATCAAGAGACCGTGTGATGCAATTTACGAACCACATCGTTACTCCGAAAGTTCGGTCTGATGTAAGTTTGAAATTACTAGTTAAATTGCGATCCACCTATATGGCAAGCGTGCAATCGCGTCCCGACGTATAAACAGCACAGCCGGCTTTCCGGACGACGTCAAAATTACAAAAAACACCAAACGTAAAATACTTTAAATGAATAAAGAGAAATGCAATCTAGGCAACTTTCTGTATATATTTGCCTTACGTTTGAAAACCACACGGCGTGTGTGCGCAATATCCTCAACGAATTTCTCCCATCCTATTACACTTTTGAACTATCTAGCGGCTAATACCTGTTTCCATAACTTGTTGTTATAATCCTCGCGGATTTTCAATTACAAAGTGAATCCGGGCTTCGTCTGAAAATTGAAACATCAAAGATTACGTCTGTGAGGATCGGACGAAACCCAGAGAAGAGAGAAAGATTGTTTTTCCATGTTTTTGCTTTGAAAAAATATTTACACGTACTCATCATAATTATTTTAAAATGAGTATTTCATTATAAAACTAGTATTTCATTACAAAACGAGCCAAAAAACTGATATTTGGATTAGTTTTTTAAATTTTTCAATGTGAATTCGTAGATTGCGCCCCGAATAAGTAGCATTTTCGTTATCTACAGGAAATTTCCGATCGAATAAGCCCTTAAAATCGATAAAAAAAAATTCAAAAATTTTTGCGAATTTTTGAAGGTGTACCCCTTTCCATTTTTTCAAAAATCTTCAAGAGGTCATAACTTTTTTAAAAATTGATGAATTAACGTGATTCCTGCGCCATTCGCTTTGTTTTGCAAAAAACTTTAAGAATCACCCTTAATAAAGTCGATTTCGTAAAGAGAAAGAAAAGATATCGCTAATTGAAATTTCCATGGGTCCACGAGACCCAGTGTGACAGACCAAATTTTTTGAAATTTTAAAAATTCAATTTTAAGAGCCTATTCGATCGGAAATTTTCCGTAGATAACG
>JAPYYW010001461.1:0-33408 GCA_030522545.1 Cremastinae sp. A BG-2022a
CGTCCTTATACACGGAATGTATATCTATATTGTCTAAAAATGGCTATTTTATGGTTCAATTGTTTGAAAAATACGTAGACGAAAATTCTAAAAAAAATTTTATTCACGTATTTGATATGAAAGAATATTCTCTCCAAATTAGAACGATGAATTTTTATCATTTCGTTATATGTAGCCAACCTCCTTAAGTCCAGGCGTCGCAGCCCGCGAGACGCTCGGATATGTGTTGCAACCGCAGGGTCACGCTAGAAAGGCGCTCCCCGTGTGTGCATACGGCACACTCTCGAAACGTTTGTGCCGGCGCGTTTGTGTCATCGCAACGGTAAACCTCGAGGACGCACTTGTCCCAGACTCCAGTGCTAAGCACACATTTTCGGCCATTGTTGACACTGAAAGTTCCTCCATCGATACGAAGAATATCGTGCGTTTTGTTATTTTTAGAGATTCGACATATACCGCCCCCATCGAGCTATTTATAACCACCTCCATATTTTCGTGCCTGGTAATCCTCGGGATGGACCAATCGAGGAATGAGCAAAACGGAACTCGGATCTTCATCGACAGACGCCAAATATCAAGGATGTTGTGTTCAAAATCAACAATGCAGATGGACTTTTTTAATTTTACATAATATTGTAGGTAACATTTCTAAAAGGTTGTGTTAAAATTTCACGACGATTAAGAAGCTCATGATTAAAATGATAAGGTAGTTCTATAGTTTTTATCGTTTATTTAGGATTTTGTTGAAAATTGGTACAGTCGTTCTTTGATACTTTACGCATGTGCGTGCCAAATTTTAAGAGGTTTCACCACGTAGAAATTTAGATATTTATTGTAAAAATCCATATTTTGAATGATCTTCCATAAGAGCCCGTGTTAAATATTGCTATTTTCAATTCTCAATATCTTTGAAATCTAGATGGTGAACCTTCTTAAAATTTAGCATGGGTCTTTATTGTACTTCAAAGAAGCTTCCTCAAGTTTTTTAAAAGCACCCTAAGATTTTAATTTATCTGATTTTCATACATATGTATAACAGATCACATATGTACATATCACACATTTTGTTTTATTAAAAAATATGTTTAGTTATAAAATATAATTAGCATTGTTTTCAATTTTGGATAAAATCTACGATCGTAATTTCTCGTGCATTCTTTCATTACGAATATAAAAATATGAAAAAAATAAACAAAGATCACCGGTCACAAATAAGTGGTCATGCCGATATGGGTTTTTCTCATCTCATTATTTGATAACTTGATCATTTGATAATTGATAATGAATAATTCATATTTGATTATTTGATAACACTATTTTATATAGTTCCATATGTTATTAAAAAACAGTGTATACGAGCAATCAAATGAAGGCGTTTACGACCAGTAGCAGGTTCATCTTCGCACTCCCCAATTAATTTATTCAGAATTACGTAAAACGATACTTCATTAAATCATCCATAGAATATCCATAATGCAGCATGCTTATCAATTTTCACACATTAACGATAAATCCTTGAGAAAAGTTACATAAAATTCGTGTCGAGAGATCGAGGAATTCATACATTTGAATATATTTGAGATCCCATCAGTTATATATTCTATAAACTCATTGCATATTTTCTTTGGTGCTTACGTTAAAATAAAATTTTTTTACGTTACGTTAAAATGTTTGAAGCTAACTTGACATTGGAGAAAAAGTGATGACTTTGAAGTTTGCATCGTTGGAATTCAACGAATTTTTTTTTTTTAATTTTTCCAACTTTTTTGTCGATTCTTTTTCAAAAAGTTATTAAAATAAAGCCTCTAAATACAAAAAAAAATTAGCATTGTCGAACCCAATCCTTTTAGGGGTTATAAAAAATGAAAAAATTTCAAATTCGTTACATTTCAACGATGCAAACTTCAATGTCGTAAAAAGTGATCGAAAGTCCATCAGGCGTTTGATAATAATCGAGAAACTAAAATGGAGCAAGTAATTGTGACGACTGGGCGAACCGAGAGTACTGGTTGTGCAAGAACTCGAGAAATCTCACTCCGAGAATAAGGAAAAATGCCCGTTGGTGTACGGAGAGGATAAAGCCGCCGACGCGCGCGTAAGAGTGAACGAAAGTTCAAGGATACTCCAAGGAAACACGAGGAAGCTTATTTTCCAATTTATAACGTCGCGCCACGCATCTCGACGGCCTCGCGGAAGTACGACGATCGAAAAAACGAGAAAAAGGGCCGTCACCGAAAAATTTTTGAAATTTATCATTCGCGATACACGTTGAGAATTTAAAAAAATGGCATTTATTCAATTATATACATCAACGGTTGAAAGAATGGCGAGTGAAAGGTTTGGAGAAAAAAGTTTTTGAATTAATGATGAAAGATCCGCAGGTCGAGCGAAATGTCAGGACGGGCCGTCCGGCAAGGCCGACTGGTAATCAATTTGACACATCGATGTTCCTCAAGGTTTCATTTCAGCAAAATTGATAATGTGCCATGTACAATATATTCCGATGTCATGACACACACTAGCCACGAGACATTCCATTCACAAATAAATCCAAAACGAGTATATTTTGACCTCATTTTTCAATATAATTAACAAACTATACCTGAGACACTACATTATAAAAATCACGTTTTTGTTTTTATTACAAAGCTGTCATACATTGATTAATATCGTTTTAAACAATTCGTCAGATTTATTTTAAAAAATTAGAGGCTCTGGTATTTATAAATGATAAGTTTCTTGAAAAATTTCAGGGTAGGTCGTCGACTTAATTACCGAGAAATTAATTATCAAAAATCGCTCATTATCGTGATCAAAGCATAACGATGATACGAAAATTCTTACTTCCGCTCACTTCAGTATTGAATCTATTTATAGCGAATCATAAAATTTTTGCGAAAAACGGAACTTTAGTAAAGTACATTCCTACGAATCTTGTAGTTTTGAATAAAAGTGGGGTTATCGACCTATTTTTTAAGAAAATCGTTTTTAAACGTGAGCATTTGCTCGAATATTTAGCGGATATGTTGGTATTTTACCATATTGAAACTGTCACGTACAATCGTCGAATTCAAACATGTCCACAATTTACATTCATATTTACATTCATATTTTCTGTACATCTTCAAGTTTTCTTTATCAGTTTTGTTCGATCAGTGTGCACATCTTCCTATCTTCGTTTTCTCAAAAAAAATTTTTTGCAAATTACTTTTTTTTTACTTGGAAAGCAACGTATACTTTTTCGATTATGTGACGTTTTGAAATGTTGAGGTTAGTAACCTCGAGTACTACTCAAATCGTAGATAATGAATTTTTAATGTTGCAATTACTGGTAAAAAAAATTTCAATTTTGTTAACAATACATACATTTCCTTATTCCTTTCTATTTTTTATAATGATCTCTACTTTTTCGTAAATTACGTTAATTGGTTGCAAATGACTTTTGATAATTTGGTGACTAGTTGGAAATTGGTCTATACATTGGCCTACGTTGGCCTTAGTTGGCCCAACGTGTAGAGGCGGTATTACAAAGTGAAATTTTAAAAGAGTAGAAAGTTATCATGTAATACGAACTTCCTTTAGGGTGAATTGTGATCAATTTTTCGAACCAATTTTTTCTTTGAATTTAATGGAAATATCGATGAAATTTATATAATGTACAATATACAATACATTTCGATGTGCTGACATCTAAAATGAGTATACCTCCGATCCCATTTTTTATTATAAT
The DNA here is from genome assembly GCA_030522545.1 of Cremastinae sp. A BG-2022a. Taxonomy (NCBI): domain Eukaryota; kingdom Metazoa; phylum Arthropoda; class Insecta; order Hymenoptera; family Ichneumonidae; species Cremastinae sp. A BG-2022a. Next base: position 3,731 of record JAPYYW010001461.1, read on the forward strand.
TAATAAATTATATACGTGAGACATAACATTATTAAAATCATGTTTTTATTTTTAATATCATAGTTTTAATATAGCTGTCAAATATCAATGGAGTTAAATTTTAAAAGAGTAGAAAGTTTCATTGAATTGAATTTTATTGAATTTTTTTATTGAATATTTAACGAAAATATCGGTGAAATTGATCATGTAAAATGTACAATACATTCCAATGTGCTGACATCTAAAACGAGTATACCTCCGATCCTATTTTTTAAGATAATCAATAAATTATACGTGAGACACTACATTATTAAAATCTTGTTTTTGTTTTTATTACAGAGATGTCAAATATTGATTAAGTTAAATTTTAAAAGAGTAGAAAATTATCATGTAATATGAACTTTTTTGGGATGATTCGTGATCAATTTTTCGAACCAATTTATTCATTGAATTTAACGGAAATATCGGCGAAACGAGAAAAACTTATACTTGGATTTCTAGAGATCACGTTCACCGTAATTCCTCAAGGCTGAACGATACTCGGACCTCCTTAAGATTTTCAGGCCACTGTGGTAATGCTCCGGTAAACTTACTATATATCATAGACCAATATATATAAACACACGAGTCGGGAATGAAAGCCGTTGTACACTCCTGACCGGTTTGTTCGTAGTTTCGAGGCGACTGACCCACATGGATTTTGCGACGTGTCACACGAAAATCGCCATTTAAATTTATCCGAACTGACTCAATAAAAACAGACTTTTATTGACTTTTCAAAACAAAAAAAAACATAAAAAATGTATACTTAGGCCCAGTTTTTTGAAGGATAAACCAAGTTAGTTAACTCGCGAGGTTTAAGTTAAGTTCCCCCACTTCGAGTACTTCCACCTATCGGTCTTGCCCATCTAGGTGGGGGAACTTAACTTAAACCTCGCGAGTTAACTAACTTGGTTTATCCTTCAAAAAACTGAGCCTTAATGATTTTCGAAATGCTGTTACGAATTTCTCGTAAGAAATTGATAAAATTCGATACTGTTAATTTCTATAAATATATCGTGCCTTGATTCATCTTCTTCAGTATAAAATTCTTTTCGATATGGACGATCACGTAAAAAAGTATTTTACATATAAGAAACTGTATAATGGATTGAACGTGGTTCATTATTTTCTATTAAATATTATTTTCGTTAGGTCTGAAAATTCTTTTCAGTTTATGAATATTCTTTTTAGCCAATACAGTGTATAATAATTCAAATGGCAAATAGAATTAGTGTACATTATTTAAATGCAGAAATTTTTTTTAATAAGAAGAAAAAAGTATTTTACATATGTAAAATAAAATAAAGATGGTTCATTTTTTAATTCAATATTATTTTTGTCACATATGAAAATTCTTCCTAGTTTATGAATATTCTTTTCTATCCAATGTTTTTTGTTTGATGTTTTTTTTTGTATACAGTATAATGATAATTAGAGTGTAAAAGTTTTCATAAAATTTGCATGATTATTTTAATGAGAAAATTGGTCGGACGTTGTGGATGGTACTTAAGGGATGCTGCGACGATAAACTGGTTCCGGCGTTGTAAAGGAAAGTAACGGAATGTCGGGACTTTCTCCTGACGTGCGAGGCTGTTGCGAATAGGGCGAGGCCTTGCCACTAGCGGGCTCGATCTACTTAAATAAAACGCGATACGAAACGTGTTCTCCTCTCGTGATTGTCGACAGGTTCGATCTACTCGGTAAAAGTTTTTTTTTTTAGCCGAGAGCGGAGAACGATCGAACCCGACCACATTCGTTTCGTGCCCGATTATCGATTTGTCGTTCAACTGGAAAAATTCGCTTACATTTCCCAGTCGCGACAAGTTCAGATTAGTGGCTGCGAAAACATTCTCGTAAATTCCTGACATTCCATTAAGAACATTTTATCTCATTGCTGGACCGTTGACAAATATAATGCTACTGTTTATTTCATACTGCATCATGTCTATTTGTTGCAATTTTTTAATTTAATTTTGTAATTTAGGGCCAATTGGCACGATTTATAAATGACGACAAGTTGCTAAATTTTCGATATGTTTTGGAGAAATGTATGAACAATTTTTGCATAGGTTTTAAGTTGACAATGCCTTTGTCAATTATTCAATATAAATATATTCATAATTGAAAATTCGATTTTTATCATTGAGTTTATATGATAATGCAGTTTTATAGCTTTATTTTCAAAAAGCAATTGTTTTGCAAAAAAGTGGTCCTTTATAAAAACTATGTTTATTATATTTATTAAAATTTTGAAAAATATAGGACAAAGAAAAACTAGAGGTTTCGGGACTTTTGTATTAACTATTAAAGATAAATGATGATAAAACGTTATCTGTGTATATTAATACACCAAGAATTGTTAGGTTTCATAATTTTAGCCATAACAACTAATATACTTTTTGGATAACCACAATAATTTTTAAGGACATTGTGGTAAAAATCAAAAATGATGAAAATTTTTTTTAATTCTTACATAATATGAACATTTCTAAAAAGTTGTGTAAAAATTTCATGATGATTAGAAAGCTCCTCATTAATTGCTAAAAATGGCTATGTTTTATACCTTCCCATAAAAGCACGTGTTGAAATTTGCTATTTTGTATAATAATTATCTCAGTAACGAGTTTCCTAATTTAAGTAAAATTTGTCACTGATCTTTGTATGGCACTAAAGAAGCTTCATCTAATTTTTCAAAAAAATTCCATCATTTTTTTGTGCAATCACATAGTGAGTAGACCTGTCGTTGGATGATTTTAAATTTCAAATATGTTTTTCTTCAGTTGATTTGCAGCATCTTTTATTAACAATTTTTTACTCTCAAACAACTTTGCATCGGAGAAAAACGTTGTCAAACTTCTGATTTTTTACTCTGCGGATTCAACACCCTTAATTCCTAAAAAGCTGACCCTTTATTTTACTATTCTCTAATCACAGTAAAAAAAGAATATTCAAAAAAAATGTATAAAAAGTATTCAATTTGACTTGGTAAACATCCTTAAAAAGATTCACTAAACGGTTTCAGAGTTATCAGTCTTTCAAGTCTTAGACTTTCAACATATTTTTTCTTTATGGGAAATTTATACATTTTCCCTAAATACTAACAATAAACTGTGACATCACTGTTCAATTTATATCACATGTTTTTGATCAACGGTGTTGGATGCTTGAAAAGGTTTCACTACATTTTTTCATTTTTAATTGTTTAAACAATAGAAAAAATGTCAAAATTGTTGAGAAAATTTGCCTAAACTGTTCATCGATATTACAGTAAACAGAAAAAAAAATTAACAAATTTATGACAACAAAATGGAGTTGAAATTTTTCCAATTTATAATGAAAAACTCATTTTTGTCACAGATAGTACCTCTATAGTTCATCCGTAAAAGCAAATACCTTTTATAACCAGTCGAAACGAAAAAATATTGATTGACATTTTTTTTATCAACTCTGACGAATGTTTCATTAAAAATATTTTTCATTGCATCTATGGACTATTTGAAAATTTTATTTTCGTACCGCATGTTTATTAAATTTTTCATCTTTTACCCATTTTTTGAGCAATAAATAAATTTTTGTTTTTCTAAACAGTTAAATTAACTTTGGTTGAAAATTTTTTAATATTCTTTCTCCTCACGCTCATTTTAAAAATTCTTCAGAAGTGGTAAAAAATTAATCACTCGAGAAAATTAATTCGCCAGTTTCCAGGTCGATCTCAATCAATTTCATGGAACGTCGAAGAAAAGTAGAATGTCGAGATTGGAGAATACGAGGGAAAAGCTGGTGGAAAATGGAAGCCCCAGAGTTTCTTAATAAAGAAACTAATTAATTTATTATCCGAGCAAATTTTTGCATATGAGAAAGAAAATTGAAATAAATCATTTTGAAGAATCTTGAATATTAATTGTTGTTCTCCATTACGAGAGATTACTATTTCAAGGTAAAAAAAAACAACAAAATGAATCTGAGCGAATTAAAATATTCACCGTGCAAAACAGAATTAATGAAAATATTCAACGAGGATTTTTATTTCCCAAGATGAAATCTTTTTTTCTTTCTTTTGACGTTTATGAAGGCACGTACGTAATTTACACGACAAAAAGGGGACCGAGACGGGAATGAAAAAATGAAGCGGTTCGAGTAAAAAGGAGAAGGCAACGCGATGAATAAATAATTTTGTGAATCGTGATAACGAGCTCCCTCGCACGTTTTACTACTCTCTCCCTTCCGTTCTTTCCGTACACGCGACTGATTTTAATTGTGCCGTTAGTACAGCAGAGATCAGCATCATCAATTTAAATGATAATTAAATTCTTTGAATTCCCCGTGCAGAATCAGAAATGCAAGTCAATACGGAACCAAGGTCTATCGAAATTCATTATTTAAACCGAAACGAGCGGAGACATTTCCGCGTGTCAATTATCATTTTCCTTTTTAATTCATTGTTGCAATTTATTTGTGTCCGAGGCTATTTTATGGAACGCTGGAGAATAATTTTTCCTCAATTTCTCTCGAAAATTACGTTTAATCTTCCGAATTTATAACTCATCGCTATTTCGATTCGACTTGCAATTTGTTTAATCGAACACGAAGACATCTACGTTTGGCTATTTAATGGAGTGTCTGCTTTAAGTTTTCTTGTTCATTTCCTAAGCCTGCGTGTATTACTCGGTTGAAGCCTTTCGAGCGTCTCTCCCTTGAGTCAAAGCAAGCGCAAGACTTCAATCTTGCCGAAGCAATTACTCTGATGCGTTATTGGCGAAAACTAAAGAGCAATTTATTTATGAATTACTTATTCAAAGTGCTCGTTTCTTTCTCTCTATAATTAATTTATCAATTTTCTTTATTCGCACTAATATGATGAGTAGTTTTTGTCTACGATAAAGCTTTGACAGGGTTTCCACTATACTGTCTGTTTCAAAAGATTATTAATTGGAAAAGGGATTACATTCATTGAATGAAAATTTTGACTGTGATAACAAAACTTATTTTATTTTTAAAAATTAATTTTAAAACTAAAAAAAATTCATTTCAAAACTAAACTTCACTTCATTTTTAAAATAAAAAATTTATATTTTCTTTAATAAATATATGTTATTGTAAATGCAAAATGAAGTATTTATGCCAATTTTATTCCTCTATTTTAACCCGTATCGAAGTTTCTCAAAATTCTTAAAATATTCACAACTTCTACACAGGTGGTCAATTTTTTGTTTTTTTAATATACTTTTTGGAAAAAAATTAAAAATTAATTTTTTTTGGTTTTTTTTTCATTGTTTTGAGATTAAAAAATTGGATCTTTTATGTAAAATGTAATGAATTTTGTTTAACAAAATCGAAGTGGTCTCATTGGAAGAAAATAGAAGTTTGGTGCTCAAAACTGCCAAAAAGACACTAAAAAATGTTTTTCTCAATAAAAGTTTCAATTTAAAGAAATAAATCGCAGGTGTCCCATTGGAAAAAATACTCCAATTTTTGAGTTAAAAATGGCCAAAAAGACACTAAAAAAATTTTTTTCTCAATTTTCATTTTTTTTCTAAAAGGTACATTAAATAATAAAACAATTTGACTAAAAATATCTCAGTTATTATAAAAGCTACGAATATTTTAATTCTCAGAGACTTCAGTACGTTTTAAAATATTGGCATCGATACATCATTTTGTATCTACAATAACATATTAAAGGAAGAAAAAAAATCAAAGGGATCACCATCAAACCGTCATTTATTAAAATCTGACTGTAGCGAGTATCTAAGATTAGAATACACCCTTAAACATAATTTTCATTAAATTTATTCAAAAAGATTCCAAATTTAGAAGAAAAATGATGTCACACACCTATTTTTCTTTTCCAATAAATTTTCGTGTGAGAAAATGTCGATTTTTATGCAAAATATTTTCATTTTTTTGTCGACCATATTTCTTTTATTGCTTAACGTAAAATATTTTTTTTAGAGAGGCACCTCAAGAACCTCTCATAAACTCTCGCGCGTGAAGCTCGGAGCGATGATGAAGACATCGCTTGGTGTACGCCCACTTTGCATGAAGAGTCACAGAAACCGTGCTAACACTCGAAGCGAGACTCTTGTGGACTCTACCGGAAAAAATTCGATGTGCAAACAGCAAAGTGAAAACTTCTTTCACATTTTCACACACGTCCCTTCTTCCATCGTAAAAAAAAAATTACACCGGAAGCGAAAGTAATGAAAAGCAAATAATTTCGGAACAATTAATTAAAAAATTTAAAAAAAACTAGAGTTAAAAAATATTTTAATAAAAAAAATCACGTCTGATTCTACTGTGAATCGAGGGAGAAAATCAGATTAATTGCAGGCAGTGGTCGCAGATTGAGTATTTTGTGGTTTTGTATTTTATTGTGAATTATTCTTTCATGGATGGTCATCGATATTTCAATCAAAACTTTTTTCGTATTTCTTGTTTTCATATAACGCGTTACACCCTGTGGCCATGGCTGGAAAGTCAATTTTTTTTTATTGATCATCCTGAGTGCCAAATTTTTTTGTCACTAAAATTCTGCAGCCTTTATTCTCGGTGTCAAATCGATGAAATGCAGCGCGATTCGCGCGTACGTCGACGAACACATAGGAGGGAGCTTACAAAGAGAAATGGTCGATGAAAATGTGCATAAAATTCGCGGAAGCTCGCATCAATTTCATTTTATTCTTTTACATTTTCGTTCTTTCCTTTTTTCTTCTTCCTCTTTCGGAGAATACACAAAAAACGTTTCTACTATTTTTTTTCACCCATTTCATCCCTCTTCCGTTCGGCTGCTGCTTTATTTATTTATCTTTATTTTTCAGTTGATGGATATACTCCCAATTTTAACGCCTACGCTAAAAACCTGTTCGTTCAGCACTTTTTTCTCTACTTAACTTGAGACGTCGGAGAGATGAAATTATTGCAAATTTTCACTTCCAATTATTCACAGTTTTTAATAAACACTTTTTATTTCATGTTGAAAGTAAAATAAAAACTGCAACATAATAATTTATTATACGAATTAATCTAGTTATTAGAGAATTAACTCCAGTACAGAAAAAAATGATCAATGTGTATTTTTGTTCGTTTTTTTTATTCGTCATGTCAAGAACTTTTTTCTACTTTTCTCTACGATTATTTCGTCGTTTCAATAAGTATACGGGATTATTTGCGATTTTTAATAAATACTTTTTATTTTTTGCTGATAATAGAATATAAACTTTATTACAATAATTTATTATACAATCGATTTTATTACTCAAAAATTTATTACAGTAACAAAAAATTGTTTTTTGTTGTCACAAACTTTTTTCCACTTTTCTCTACGATTATTTCGTCATTTTAAAAAATGTACAGGATTATTTTCAGTTTTTGATAAACACTTTATCAGAATAATTTATTATATGAACAATCTTATTACTCAAGAATTTACTCCAATATAAAAAAAATGTTTTTTTTTATTTGTCATGTTAAAAACTTTTTTCCACTTTTCTCTACGATTATTTCGTCGTTTCAAAAAATGTACGGGATTATTTTCAGTTTTTGATAAACACTTTATCAGAATAATTTATTACATGAACAATTTTATTTCTCAAGAATTTACTCCAATATAAAAAAAATGTTTTTTTTTAATTCGTCATGTCAAGAACTTTTTTCCACTTTTCTCTACGATTATTTCGTCGTTTCAAAAAATGTACGGGATTACATCAACCGGCTGAGGGATCAGCTCAATTTTGGCGTCCCAAATTGAACGATCTTATCGCTATTCGTGTAGGATGATGGTCAATATGTCACGATTATTCTCCAAGGGTCAATTCACCCAACTGCTTCTCTTCTTTTTCATCTTTTCTTAACTTTCCGAACCATCGATTACGTCCCTGTTTGAAATTTCGATCGAAACTAACTTTTTCGATATCTCCACTTTGTCTTCCCCATCAATTTTATGCTCCCGAGCTTATAAACGTATAAGTAGAAATCGAGTTTACGAGATTTTCCAAATTTTTCAGAGGAAACATTCATGATCGAGAGTATTCTTTTTATTACACTCTGAACCATATTGAAGAAAAATTTACGAAAAATTTTGTATTTTCTTTCGGTTTTTTTTTCTATATTTTTAAACAAGCATTGATCAATAAGTTTTGGCAGGTGATACATTATTCACGGAGCTTGAAGTTTTCAACGTCGGCTTTGGGCTTTTCCACTCTTCCGAAAGTTTTATCAGTTGAGTTTGGCAACTTTGTTTAAATAATTTACGACTTATTTTCAGTGGCTTTTTCGCCATAATTTTTTTATTAAGTTTTCTTTAACCACTTCTGCATAATGTATGAGAGATATTTTTAAAAATATGAGAATTTAATTAATTATCAATATTTTGTTCTTGAGTATATCTATGAAGAAATGTTGTACTGAATTTGAAATTGTTTTACTGTATGGTTTAAGGTATCTATCAAAAAATCATTTTCTTAGGATTTCATTAAAAATTAGCATCTTTGATACAATGTGCAATTGTATTTTAAATTTTAAGACGTTTCACTATGTATAACTCGAGATATTTATTGTCAAAAATCAGTATGTATTTTTTGCAGTTTTCCATAAGAGCACGTGTTAAATATTGTGATCTTCAACTCTTGATATCTGGACTTCTGGTTAGTGGAACTTCTTGAAATCTTATTGCACAGCTCTTTATTGTACTTCAAAGAAGCTTCCCTCAGTTTAAAAAAATCCTAAGATTATGATTTATTAACTTTTCATACATACGTAACAAGTACAAATCATTTCGAATTACCTTGAATTTTGACTACGTTGTTCTTGAAACAATTTGCAAAAACTTATCTTAATAAACGTAAACTCAAAAGTCACAAGGTATGGAGATAAACCGAGAAAAAAAAACTTTTAATTTGACAGTACCTATAGAACTATACCTAAAACCAGAAAATAATATGTCTTTCATAAATCAGTAGAATAGATTCTTTAGATTTTTGCGATGTTTGAAGTGCCAACGTGCAAGAGTTTTCCGAGTCACGAATTTCTGACGCATCCGAGGCGAGGAATGTCAACGAACCTTTTAATTCGGTTCACCTGAGCTTGAGCGATGAAAATTCAATAGAGCGACGAGGGAGCCCGCGACCTGAGCTATTCAAAGTTTAAAGCTCGCTCCGGTGCGATCTACCACCGGGCGGGAAGTCCGGACGGGGCTAAGCGAGAGGACGTCGATGCACACGCTTCCCTTAACTCTTGTTATCGCGTTAACATCGATCAAACGTGATTTTCCATCGTTCTGTTCATATCCACAGTCCCCGCCTAATCCGCCTTTCGAGTCTCCATTCCTTTTCGTCTCTATCCACTTTCATTATTCCCTTATTCATCTCGTTCGTCGCATTCGAACGACACTCGAGCAAACCGTGGCCGAATTCTCCACCATTTTTATAAACCCATCGACACCTCCGTTCAACTATTCCCAAATCAAATATTAATCGATGTTGAAAAAATGCCTGAGAGCACCCTGAATTCTTCTCTAAATTCTTCTCGGACAAGATATAAATCGTAAAGCGAGATATATATGTTCGTTGGAGACAAATTTTATCATCGTTTTTTTTTCTAAAATCAATAATGTGATTAACCGCAGCTGGTTTTGTAGTCGATCCTGTGACTGTGACTTTTAATGTGTTATTTTAAAATTCAATATTAGCCAAATTTTTCACTTTGTAGTTTCTTATTATAAACAAAAAATTATTTTCACGAATTTTAACGTTAATTTTCAAAATTCAATATCAGCAAAAATTTTTCACTTGATAGTTTCTTACTGTAAGAAAAAAAATTATTTTCACAAATTTTAACGTTAATTTAAAATTCAATATATAAGCATTATTTTTTCACATTTCAGTTTCTTTTACTATAAACAAAAAATTATTTTGACAAATTTTCACGTTTATTTTCAAAATTCAATATGAGCATTATTTTTTCAGACTTTAGTTTCTTACTATAAACAGAAAATTATTTTCGAATTGTTGAGTTTAATATTTAAGGGCACTTGCAATTATAAATGAATATGCTTGATTTTGATTCTTTTAAAGGTATATACAAACTTTCATTTTAATCAATGTAAAGATTTCAGAGGTTACTCTAAATCAAAAACCATATTTAAAAAAGTTTATTTCTAAATTTTTCTATAGAACCTTGTCATAAAGAAAAATAGTAATTTAAAAAAATCATAGACTTTCATATGTTCCTATGATTTGTTCAAATTTTATTCAAATCCGTTTTTCAGTTTTCGAAAAAACATTATTTTCTGATTTTCGTTTCTGTTGGTTTATTCAAAAATGAAAATAGATAGCAGTGTGATGCTTGCTAGATCAAAATGTCTGATTAGCAACAACATATGTTGTAAGAATAATCCAGACATTTTTCTAGAGCAATTTCACTACGCTTATCGTTCTAATGGCCTTTTTTTAAACTCTTAATCGATCTTAATAAAACTTTCTTTAGATCACTCTTCGTAACACTTTCTACAACTGTACCAAATTTTATCTAAATCGCTTCAGTAATTTTTATGGGACGCACATAAACATACAATCAGGACAGACAGAAAAAATTTTCTTCTATATTTGCCCAATATTTGATGTATTTAAACTTTTAGAGAATTAAAAATCTATAATTAACTGCATTACACTGAATCGATTCGAAAAAGAAAGAATTATGGTTCCCGATTACCCGATCAATTAAAAAAGATAAAGAATGGAACTATGAACGTTTATCTAACCTCCATTGATGGAACTGTCATTTACGGATGTGTACCCATTATTTTTATTGTCATAATTTTCGTTGAGATTGAAATCTATAGAAATATAAGTTATTTCGTATCGATTAAAACAAAAAAAACAACTTTACAGTAGATTTAAAGCAAACAATTAGCATTCAAGATTACATCAAACCCTGTGTTACTTTAACTGGAAGTCGATCAAATTGCAAGAAAAAGCGAAAAATTGGTGTGTTCTATATAAGGTAGCTAAAAAGAAAAAGTTTTTTTTGTATAACTATATATTATCCTCGATTTTTCTATGAAAAAAAATCCATCGTTGCCGATGTTTCTACGGAAATATTCTTGATTGAATATTCTCGTATCCAGGGCATTTCAAATTGCGTGTTGTCATTGGCTCATGACTGCACAAAATGTCTCTGTCTCGAGTAGTCAAATCAGGTCTTAATTTTATTTCACACTGTGTAGAAATTTATTCATACCTACACTATTTTTATTCTTTAAATCACAATTTGAACAAAAAATTTATTCCCATTATTCTTTGTGCATAAAAAACAGCTTGAAAAAAAAAACAAATAGATGTACTGCATAGGGATTTTGTTAAAATTCACTTTTTACACTCAGGGTCAATTCTAAAGTACGATACATCAATTTTTAAATTAAAGACACGATTTTCCTACGAATTTATTGTATGTATCGATGTATGTTTTTTTTCCAAAATAAATTTTAGATGAATATTTATCGTGGTTTAAAGATTAGAGAGAATGTAAATTTGTTTATTTATTACCAGCGAGAAGATTAATCCGCGTTCTGCTTTTGTCACTGTCCTCAAAACCCTCGAGATCATCCTCGTAGTCATCGTATTCGTTTCTGCGATCGCGTCTTTCATTTTTTTCCCTATCATCCCTGTCTTCTTGCTCCAGTGAGTGGAACGGCGATATACTACTAGCTTGCGTTCCCTGGCGGTTCTTTGAGCGCTGATTTTGTTGCGCCGAACTGAAGATAACCGAGGGAGGCGGGGGCGTCGATAGCTGGGAGCTACCTTGAAGACGGCGCTGAAGGTATCGCGCCAGCAACGCCTGTACCGCGTCGCTATCGGCAACGCCTGTAAAAAGCGAAAAGAAGATTCGACGAATTCATAAGAAACGTTCACAAATGACAATATTTCTTTTCTTTTTTTTCCCCCATTTATTTTCATTTTTATCTCGTGGATAGGATCGATGAGGGCTCAGGGACAATATTCTTTTCTTTTTTTTACTTTTATCAATTTACACTTCACTCGAATCTGCTTTACTCAGAGAACATCTTCAGATATCCGCTTGTGGATTCAAGCACGAATTTGGAAAAATTCATTCTCGAATTCCTCTGGTATTTCGTTCTCCTTTGTCATTTTTTTTTTCAAAGTCTTCTTTTGTAAGGAATAAGAGATAGGATTTTGATGTATTGGGGAAGGGGGAAGTGCTTTTTCCATTTCAGAAGTGTATGGGATTTTGGAAACGAGAAAACATTGTCACTCGTTGACGCATGAATCTCGTCTGTCTTCCTCCGCAACTCCTAAACGCAATTTTACGAATTGTCAATTATTTATCCTATATAGAATTGAATAAAATAAACGATGTTCTAAAAAGACGACAGAATAATGTTTTTTCAACGTGTGAGATATTTAAAAAACTAAAGAGACGACAAAATAATTTATTTTTTTCAACATATGTGGGATAAGATAAACGTCACAATAGTTGGACAATTTTTGCTACATTATTTTTAATATTTCATATTTATCATAACAGACCTCTACGACTTTATGTCTTTTTCGTGTGGCTTTATTGTAGATTGCAGAAAAAGTGAGAAATTAAAAATTCAAAAATTTGTATACTTAGCTTTTTATCATTAATAAAGAATTTATATTACAAAATAATATTATTTCTTATAACTAAATAAATAGAAAAATCACAGAAAAAAATTTAGGGGTCGATTTTCAGAAAAGGTGCTAAAGTAAATAATTACCAAGGAAAGTTGTTGTAAATCGATTAAAAAACAACACATACACAAAATTCAAGGTCATCGAAGGTGATCTGTACTCGTTGTACACCTATGAAAATTATGAATGATACAGTTATGAGATTTTCATAAAAAACTGAGGAAAACTTCTTTGAAGTATCATAAAGAATTGTGCAAAATTTCAATAAGCTTTGCCCTCCAGAAGTCAAGATATTTAGGGTAAAAAATAGCAATATTTAACACATGCCTTTTTATAGGAGAGAGCAAAAAATTGTGATTTTTAACAATAAATATCTCAATATCTACACAGTGAAACCTTTTAAAATTTGATACACATATGTAGGTAACGTCAAACAAGTTTTGCACAAATTTTCAACGAAACCCTATAACTATGATTTAGTGCTAAAACTACCTTCCAAGTCAATACTTGGAAGTTGAATACAAGTTGAATACTTTTTACAACATTTTTTTAACATACTTTTTACTGTAATTCGAGAATACTAAAATAAAGGATTAAATTGTTAGGAATTAAGAATTATCGTGGTGATCCAAAATGTATATTTAGTAACGTTAAGATCTCTATTAAATTTGTTGTTCTGATTAAAGTTAAAAAACCTGTCAATGCTTGGCGTATTACTGTATAGAGCTTTGGCTAACGTTTTATCGTCATTTATCGTTAATAATTAATACAAAAGGCTCGAAACCGCAATTTTATCTTTGTCCTATAGGTTTAAAAGTGTTTAATGAATATAATAAATACTTTTTATAAAGAGTCACTCATGTACAAAACAATGGCTTTTTTAAAACAAAGGTACGAAATTGTGTTCTCGCATCTATATACTCAATGTTAAAAATCGAATTTTCAATTACGAATATTTTCATTAAATGCTCGGTAAAGACAAGTTTTTTGTGCGAATTTTGTAGCTGGGAACTTTTCCAATCGTTTGATCCCAGAATGATACATTTTTTTTCATCAACATTTTTTATAGACATCATTAAACAAAGATAAAGTGTTAAAAATCGTATAGCCATTCAACTATTGGGACGTTTATACCTTATTTTAAAAAAAAAACCAAAGAGACGACAAAATAATATTTTTTTTAATGTGCAAAAAATTGAAAAAAAAGTGTGACAATAATAAGTTTTCAAAGTTGGGTTGCAAAATGCGCGACTCTTATCGCACGGGGAAAATGTTCCACAACATTTGGTAGATGAAGCCTTTGTCCTTCGACAAAGTGGGAGTTTATGTCAAAGATGGCCGGAAGTGCTTGACGACATTTTCACGTATCTGGTTGCGATGTTGACCGCGTCTGTTCCTGTGTGCATAAAATTAAACACTCGAGGCTCTTATCTCGATGACACGTACATTGCCGTTGACTCGGACAGTGAAGATATTTCGAGTGTTGTCGACGTCCCCAACGTCAATTTTAGCACGATGACCAAACCAAGCTCATTTTCCCTCTCACTGGGACCTGACCCACAATTCGAATGAAGAGCGCCCAGCAGAACGTCCTCAACGCAGCAAATTTGTTGCGTCAATGATCGGTTTAATATCCCATTGATTTTCACACGTTTTATAATAAATATGAAAAAATATTTTAAAAATCTTACTTTTATTTTAAAATAAATCTTTATGTATACTCAGATAAAAGTATGAAAGATGTTTTTCTGTTAAGTAATAACTATATACTGATGATTATGAAGTTAAATGTATTGTAGAATTATAGTTCCTAGAAATTGTATTGGATGCAGACGAATTGATAACATGCCTACACGAATTTTGAGTTTCGGTTCTAAATGTGAAATTTTGATTTCTTTTATGTAATAAATAAAGGGAAAAATATAGTTATTTTAATCAGTTTGTTTTTGTAGAAATCAGAGTGATATTTTGAATTTTAAGAAAAATTACCTATTTTCTCATAAATTTATACCAAATAACAAATAAAAAAAATTAGTTTTGCAATCAAAAAATTTTTGATCGAAAATAATAATTAGTAATAGACTAAAAAGGCAAAATACTAGAAAAAAGAAAATGAAAAATGAATATTTTTTGTACTTTATCAATATTTTTTGACGCTATGACAGACTAAACGTCGTATTATTTTTTTCGTATAAAAATAAAACTTGTTCACTATTCAAGTTTTGAAAATATTGATGTTTTCAAAACCGTTTTTAAGTTTCAGTTTTTTTTTTTACTTTGTCAAATATTTTTTTGAGTTAATGAAGTTGTCAAGTAAAATCGCCATATGCTAAAATTTTTGCTTCGTCTATCTCATTTTTCAATCCCATCGTGACCATAAAGGTTTCTATTTTTGCAATCGTAACCATTTTTACGAGAATTTCCAATAACACGTAAAAAAATAATAATCTGAATAATATGAATGAAAAACAAGTAGGATCCGGATGCAAAACTTTTTTTATCATTTTTCGAGTCTGGCATTGAGGGACAACCTATATAATTGTAGGGTGATGGAAAACTGACTTCTTTCATGGGTGCTATTTTTATCCAGACTTGTTTGGAATCGAGAACTAATTGGATCATGTTATTTGTTCTCGTTTTTTCTTCCGTGTTTTTTTGCTTCGTTTGCAGCAAAAAAATATCAATTATACGTGAAAGACGATCTGCATTGGTACTCGAAAATAGTTGTATAAAACATTACTGTTTTTTTCGTACTACATGTCAACAGTTTGAAAATATTTCAATACTAATTTAATACAAATTACAAATTTATTAATTTATTGATTTATTTAAATTTATTTATTTATTCCCAATGCAAATTTAATACAAATTAAATACCAATTTTCTGAACTATTGCAAGAAAAAAACAGTAATTCTTCGTAGGAAATTCTCGGTGTGTATAGAATATTCTGTTTGGATAAAAAAAAACTTGATGAAGATAAAAATGTATCACAAATACTCGTTCCATGCATTCTCTGTAATTTATATATAAAAGCATTTTATCAAGTGTACTGTTTCGTTTTTCGTCGTCATCCTGAGAGGAAAAATAAAAAATTCGCTATCGCGAAAAGATCGAAAAATAATGGACGATCGAAAAATGGCGGCGAACGTAGAAAATTTTCTCTCGGGAAACGATCAACCACCAGGGATAAACGACGAAACAAATTTATCGACTATCAATAATAAATCACAAGGGAATACGGTGTGTGTCTGAGCGCAACTGCCTTTCCTACTTCGAGCCGTAGAATTAGATGAAAAAAGAACGCAAAGCGCTCTCAAACAGATCGATCGCGGGTTATTTGTGCAAAGAAAAGTTGTCCCCAGCCCCGAGAACCGACATCTACAAATTTTTCGAACCGTTTCCTCTCCACCTTGTGCAATTAATGCAGAAAACGTGCGATCCAGTTAGGAAAATAAAAAATTTAGACGAAAATCAAATACGGTAATTTCGAGTAACCGGAAATGGGGAAAAAAGTCTTTTGGATATTCGGTCTGGTGTTTGTTGACGATAACATACACCGCCTGGCATCGATACGAAGTTTGGACTACAACTTCAGGTTTCAAACTATCTGCGGTGACTCCACATTGAGCCAACTTCAGAGTTACCTTTTATTTGCTCCTGACGCGTCGAAACCCTTCGATTTTTTTGTACATACCATCAAAACAAGAACAAAATAAATACAAAACGTTATTGAACGTACATCGAGAAAAAAGTTTGGTTGAATTAATTAAATAGGCGATTATGGAGGGTGAACGAAATATTTAGTTAATTTTACATGGTATTTTTTACATTCAACTTATTATCATTTATTTTCGTGTCGAAAATAAAGGGCACAGAAATAAATATTTGGTTGATTTAAGGTAGTTCTATCAGTACAGTCAAATCAAAAGTTTTTATCTTAATTTATCTCGTTATCATGTGGTTTTTGAGCTTAAGTTTATTAAGAAAAGTTGTTGCAAATTATTTCAAGAACAACATATTTAAAATTCAAGGTTATCCAAGGTGATCTGCACATGTTACGTATGTATCATAATCTTAGGATTGTTTTAAAAAACTAAAGGAAGCTTCTTTAAAGTACAATAAAGAGCTGTGAAAATTTTCAAAAAGTTTCACTACCCAGAAGTCGAGATATTTAGAGTTTAAGAAGGCAATATTTTACACGTGCTCTTATGAGAAATTGCATAGAAAATAGAGATTTTTTACAATAAATATCTCGAGTTTTACGTAGTGAAACCTCTTAAAATTAAATATACAATTGCACATGATACCAAAGAAGGTTTTCGGATTTTTTTGATAAAACTACCTTAAGCTCAAAAACCACATGGTATGAAGATAAATTGAGCTAAAAACTTTTGACTTGACTGTACTTATAGAACTACTCAGGGATGGGCAAAGCTCGATGCTTTTCTGAGAAATGAAAATTTTTCAATAGATAATCTTTATTGTCTCATTGATGAAATTAGCATCAACCATTGAAAAATGTTCATTTCTCAGAAAAGTATCGAGCTCTGCCCATCAATGGAACTACCTTAATTTTATTATTTATTTTTTATTATTATTTCAAATCTTTATTATTTATTATTTTTTCAAATTTTATTTCTTTATTATTTCATTATTTATTATTTCAAATCGCTTATCCGACAATTTTTGACGATGCGACAGTCACTGTGACAGTTCGCGTTACATTTACTTTGAAAGTAGAAACTAGCGCGCATTTGCATCACTTCGAATTTATAAAATTCAAGAATATCATGTGTTTTTTTAATTTTCTGCGTAATTAAAAATATTCCGCAAGAACGATTCACAAAAAATTCAATTATTTTCCAGTTCCAGTTCGCGTTACATTTACTTTGAAAGTAGAAACTAGCGCGCATTTGCATCCCTTCGAATTTATAAAATTCAAGAATCATGTGTTTTTTTATTTTCTGCGTAATTAAAAATATTCCGCAAGAACGATTCACAAAAAATTCAATTATTTTCCATTCTCTGATGCTTTCATAATACCGTAACAATCGTGTGTTTTTTGATTCCCTGTGTGATTAAAAATATTCTGCAAGGACGATTCACGAAAAATTCATTTATTTTTCATTCTTTGATGCTTCGATAGTATCGTAAAAATCGTGTGTTTTTCGACAAGGATTCACGTTACCGGAGATTGGTCAACGTTGCCTCGTATCACTTTTCCACCATCACGTGCAATATTTTGAAAACATAACTTTGCACAACAAATACAAAACATATTCTTCCAAAGAATACACGATTTATGAAGAGTCACGAGAAATAATGCGAGAAATGCATTAATCGATCGGGAATAATCGCGCAAGAGTTGGTCGGCGTGGCGCAACACGTTTCGATTTATAAATATGGCACGGTCAAGCCTCGTATACGTCGAAACAAAAAATTTTTTTCCATTCGGTTCTGTAAAAGAAGAAGAAGAAGAAGGACGCGAGAAAACTCGTTTCAAAATGGATGGGAGGTGGCGCAACGAGCTCGCCGGACGCATCCCGTCCGTAACTACTCGATATCTCGAGAGATCTGACTCCGGTGCGAAGAATTACATTGCATTTCGATGGTATGCAGCGAGCGCAACTAAACAGTCTCGCGGAATTGTCTGGCTATACACGGTGAATCCGCTCTCACCCGATCGAACGTGCTTCGGACATTCGTTGCTCCTTCTTCAACCCCACCCCACCCCACTTATTTCCACTCTTTTCCCGGCCTGCATTTTTTTTCTCTCATTTTCTTAATGCCCAAACCACGCTATTTTCAAACTTATTCGACGCATTCGCCTTTTACAGCGAATAGAGTATCCCAGTTGTAAACTTATTCTCTCTCAATGTTTTTTTTTTCATTCAGGTATTTACGTATATAGAATATGCTTCGCGCTATATTTTTCATCTGGCATATCGTCGCGATCAAAACATTTTAATGTGTGTAAGCGATTAATTTATTAAAAATGTATTTACGTAAGTTCTGTTATTTGCGCTTTGAAAAATTGTACTATTGATTATAATCGTCTCAGAATGGAGGACTCTATTTTACAATAAAAACTTCAATTGTTTCAATTTCAATTTCAATTTCAATTTTTTTTCGCGTCAACTATTTGGCTTATTCCTTCCAAATGAAATAAATTTTAATAATATTCCAAAAATAGGTTGATCAAATATTAGTCTGCACAAAATTTTCATTAAGTATGAAGTTAAGTAACGACCTCCATTTTTTAATATTCGAACTATGGAATTTTCAACAAAACAGTGATTTATCATAAAAATTTTAATTAAATAATTTTACTCTTCTACTCTCATGTGGAAGTAGAAAATGCATATTGTAAAACGCAAATGCGAAATGTATATTTTCACAATTAAGCAGTGTAAATTAATATGTATGATATAATAATGAAAGCATATTGTAAAGCGCAAATGCGAAATGTATATTTTCACAATTAAACAGTGTAAATTATAATATGTATGATATGATAAAGAAAAAAAAGTAATTTATGATGGTGAAAAAAGGCAATGTATAATTTCGAGAAAAACTTGAAATATTTTTTTTAAATTAGATCAAGTGTAATGTTTCCCCATCTTGATGAAAAATTTATGTATAGCGTAACCTCTAGAATTCAACAATTATCGGGAACAAGGGTTCGAAACCGATCTATTTACAACGGGATGTATTTAATTGAGCTCTCAAGGTTCGCTGCATCTATACAACCACATCGCTATAGGCATTTATTTTCAAACAATTAATTCAATCTTGATAAATTTACATGTAGCTTACAATGCCAAATGGCTTACCTAAATACAGCAAAACCATCAAAAAATTACATACAATTTAGAAAAAAGTGTGCTTATGTATTAAAAAAATTAAAACTAAATTCTCCTCTTCAAATCAAGAAAAAGTTATCTATCTCGATTTCAAAAACAAATATGCAAAACACGGATTTTTGTCAATTTTTTGGAAATTGCCAACACATTGAATAGTGCACTGAGAGATAAATATGTATTACTATACAGAAATGACAACTATATCGATTTTTATTGAACTAATTTTATTTTATTTAGATCATGTCTAAACTATATTATATTGAACGATAACAAGTTATTTAATTGTAACATGATTAGTACAGATGTCACTTTATGATAAAATTTTCTATCGTAATTTCTCTCAGTGATACTGAATTTTATATATTTATAAATAATAAGTCACTGGATGAGAAAATACGTCTCATTGAGTAACGAGGTGTAATTAAATACTCACAATTTTTGCTTCTAATGACTCGAAAATTTCGAGAATATCTCTAACAAAATAAAACTATTTTAAAACACTTTTAAAAAAACATGCCTCTTGGTACAGCTGTCTGGAGCTTCACCCTTCCACGTAAAATAACTTGAGGTCAATTCTGGCATTCGATCCATCTTCTTTACTACCCGTCACTCCAATTAAAACGAGCGATGGAAATTTTTTAATGAAATATAATGAGAGAGAAATAAAAATTAAAAAAAAACTTCGGAAAAGATTTTAATCGCAATTTCTTATTTTTAAGTCGCAATTAAACGTTTATTGATCATTAGCATGAGAAAATATGATTTCACGGTTGGGAAGGAGTTTTTACGATTATTGAAGAGAAAATAACTCGAAAGGTCGTTAGCTCTCGGTACGGTTCATATCGAATTTTGTTTGGTATTGTTACTCCTCGAAAATTTATGTCTACTTTCTACGACCCTCGTAGGATGTGCCTACGTCATTTTTGCGAGATTCCGCTTGGATCGAATCTCCTAATTGGTCGACCTTTTTTCGGTTCTCCACTGTTCTCGGATCCGGCGAACGTGCGTAATTGGAAAGCCGAGAGAGCTCGCCCGGGCAGCACGAAACTCGCCTCTCTATCCTGTTCAACTTTCGCTCCTGTATCCACCACCTTTCTCAAATCGATCCCTTGCTAAATTGAAAAAGAAGAAAAAAAACATGTGACAGTCAGGCCCTGGCCAACGTCAAATCTAACGATCAAGGCAAACCAATTAATTTTTCAAATAGAAATGCAATACCTCACGGTTCACGCTCGTTTATCAATAAAAACAGTCGTGACAGCGCGAACTCACCTTTCTTGCGATGTCCATCTCTTTTTTGTTTTGTTTCGTGTCTATTGTTCCACCGAAATTGGCGTGAACAAAAATGTATTACGAAGATCGATAACGATTCCCAACTGTTTTTCAATGTGCGAATCGTGAAAATAAAAATGATGAAGCTGACTATAATTCCTATTGTTATTTTATATCTATATTAATATACAAATGATAAAGTTCATATTTTTAATTGCTATCGTTTATGGTTATGTGGAGGAATCGATTTCAATGAAATTTGGTACACGCACAATGTATTGTATAAAACTAGTTATGGTACCATATTTTTTATGGGAATCAATTTTTTTCGTATAAAAAAATCCTTTTTTCCCTAAAAATTGAGGGCATAAAAAACTATGGCTTCTCCCAATTAAAATGCTCTTTGTCAAAGAAAAAGAAGAGTACACTCATCACTAGTGACATAATTATCCCCGTCAATTATCCCTTTTCCCTCATTAAAGAAATTAGATTTTTTTCGTAAAAAACAGTTTTTTCTTATAAAAAAAAATTCTTATACATATTGGTTTTTTTTTCATAGAAATTAAACTGCTTAAGACTATAAATTTTGTAAACATTTTTATTTCACATATTAACTTCCAATATAAATTGGTTCTATCGATATAAGTCTATTTTACAAATAAAAATTATTTTATACCATAATAAATTTCACTTTTGTAACAAAAAAATGTTTTTTTAAAAATAAAATTATAAAAAGAGATTAAGATTTTAAGGAAATCATTTTTGAAGAAAGTATTTTTTTAAAGTTAATATTTTGAACTGCATTTAATGAGAAAACTATAATAATATGATTTTTTTATTTTTATAATACTTAAAAAAAAATTTTTATAGAAAAATCATTTATATAAAAATTAACATAATGCTAGTGAATAAATAAATGAACAAAAAATGGTTTTTTTCTGGATGTACGATAAAGTGTTGCGAGACCAATATTAATTTACAACTTTTTAGTTTGATGTAGGTGGGCGTAAAGCGAAAATTACGAGAACCGAAGAAAAATGGCAAAAAGAGAGTCCGAATGAAAATTTCATGTCCCGAATTCGCGTCAAGATTCTTTATTGCGAATCGTTAATCCATGCTAACTATTCTTTCGAATGCTCATTCTTTCCGCCCGAGTCGCAATATATTTTGGCAGAAATCCAGAAGGAAGCCTCATAAAGATAGTCAATAAAACATTACCGCCTCGCAATAATATTCCATTGTCTCGTTTCTGTGGATTTCAATTCGCGGAATATTGAACCAAGTGAAATCGTCCGCGGTCGTTTATCGGTGCTTATATACATTCCGTTCCGAAATTCTGAATAAAATTTTAAATCCGATTCTCGACTCGAACACACCTTTTTTTTCGAAATGATCAAATATAAAAGATGGCCGTGCGTGACTTATTTTTCGAAATGAGTTTACAAAGATGCTGGTGCATTAACCTGGCAAAAATCCAGGTCGTTTCGAAAGAAGAATATAAGAAAAATCATACGTAGAGTCAAATATGGTCCGAGGGGGAAAAAATTTGAAAGATTTTTCCACTCTCTCGAAATAACTTGCCAAAACGTTTTCTTGTACTTTCGATTTTAGTCGCGCGGTACGTTTTATTCTTGACTCGTATAAAATACACAAATTCTGAAATTTCAATCGTTTTTCGATATCGCGATATAACTCGACCCGTTTAAAAGTTTCGAGGATAAGGGATTGTACGAGAGAGCAAAAATTCGAAGCGGAGCTGGGAAAGAGTCGACGGAGGAAGAATGGAACTCGGCGGCTTGAAAGAAGTGGAAAAAGTCGGTTGTGCTCGACGAATCTGCGCCCCGTTAATACACGAAGCAGCTTCCGAGAGTTCCAACTTTTGCCGAATCTATAGCAATTATACGAAATTCCGGTCTCGATTTCTTCTCTATTTTTCTTCGTCTCTGTCGCCTTCTCCTTGCCAATGGCAAACTTTCGAGAACTCGGGACAGATGAAGGCTCGCCTTGATAAAGTAATCGTGTAAAATTTCGATCGGTCGATGTGTTATTGACAAGCTCGGAAAATCCCCGAGTTTCCGCCTCTAATTATATTCTTATATTAATAGGTCTAATTTTCAACGAGAGTCTCGAGTTTCCTTGAAATTTACAAAATGGTTTAAGATGATGCGAAACACCCAATTTTGAGTGAAATTTCGGATAAATCTCACGTTCGTATTTTTCAAGTAAATCAATTGAAATTCGAATATGTTATGCAGTGTACACTATACTTATGTATGACTTTCTTCGAATTTCAAAAAATAAAAAAAAAACCAAAGTAAACATTTTTTTTTTAGTTTTTTGAAATTCCAAAAATGTCATGCACTAATTTAGTGTACTAAATTATAGTACACTATAATATATTCGAATTTTAATTCATTTCTGAAAAAAAGAAATGAAAGAACGACGATAACTCACTGTCTTCGCTCAAAGGGCTCTTACATTATTTAAAACTCGATAACAGTGAATATATGGAATCAGGTTGAAAGTTAATCAACGATAATAAAAAATTTTTTCATCTTAACAAAAGATAGAAATAAAAATTTTTAATCAACATTTTTACCCTGAAGCGCATAAAAAATCCTCGTTTGTCATTTTCTTTTAAATTGCATTCCAATTTTTGGAAAATTGGAATTCTTTTTCTTCGCATTTTTCGCTCTTGTAATTTTGACTCAAATTGAGCTTGAAAATTAAATTAGGGTAAAGTGAATTCTTTCAAATTCGATAACGAGCGAGAAACGGAATAAAAATTCGAGAGATTTCAGGTATATAAAAATTATTGCAGAACTGAAATAAAGAGAAGAATTCGGAGGTAACCAGGCGTGTCGCAATAAAATGATAGACAAGGTGAGAATTGTAAAAAGTTCGTTGAGACGAAAACAATGCTATCTCACGCGATCTTCGACAAAAATGTAATCACCAAGGCGTAAAGTTATTTATTCACGTGCAGCTGATAAAATGCTGATATAAAAATGCTAATTTTTATCCAATAATTACTCAACGCAAATTTTAATTATTTTCTGCAAATTGAAAATCATCAAAATTGAAATAAAATAGAGGAAAATTATGTGGGAATGCTTTAAAACTAACAAATGAAAAAAAATGTTAGATTGTAAAATTTTAGTCTAATTTAGAATGAAATCGGATAGTATAGGTTTAAATACGCTGACATTTTTTACCGTGACGACACGATTAATTATTACAACCACATAAAAAGGTTTTGTCTGCTTCATTGATTAATTATTTCTAATGAGCTAATAAAAATTTTTACAAAAACCCAAATAATTTTTTTCAATCTGGTGAACCAAAATGTAATTTTACACTCAAGAAAAATTGTATGGTGTTAAGAATAAAGAGATTTAGAGTTTAAAAAATTATAAATCATCGTGTGATATGACATATAATTATGATTGTGTCATACCATAACAGCACACGACTATAATTGCACAGTATACCATTGTATACATATGTACAGCAATAATATTACGAAGATTTACCATGTAGAAATCGAGATATGAGTTCTTGAAAGCTGTTTCATTTTTTAACATTCCATTAGAGCCTATGTTGAAAGTTGTAATTAAAAGAAAACGATTACTACATGGTAAAGCCTTTTTTTAATTTGCATACATTTTAACATGATAATAAAAAAAATATTCGTAGAAATTTTGAAGGAATTTCATCTCAAAAAATGTCAAGTGATGCTTTTAAATTTAGTTTACGAGCAGCAACGCGGCTGCTATGCGATGACCGTTTTTTCTTTTTAGACCAGTTTAAAATATTTTGCAATTCTTCTAGGTGCATGCAACTTCGCATAATAGGCATTGATTATGAGCTTCATGTCCCTTTTAAAACAGAATATTTGATCGCAAAATTTGTTATAGATAACAAAAATGTTACTTATACGGGGCGCAATTCAAGAATTTATATTGAAAAATTGAAAAAACTGATGTAAAAGTCCATTTTTTGGCTCAATCAATATGAATTCTTGAATTTCGCCCCGAATAATTAACATTTTCGTTACCTGCAGGAAATTTCCGATCGAATAAGTAGCTCTTAAAATCGAAAAATATTTTTTAAGATATTTAGCGAATCACACTGGGTCTCGTAGATCCATGAAAATTTCTATTTACGATTCTATTGACGAAATCAGCTTTATGGAGAACACGAAACGAATCTGCCTGATTTTCTGCTTAATATATGTTCCGTGGACCTCGCACTTTATTCACTACCACGATCCAAAACTCAATATTTTTTATATTTTTTAAAAATAAAATTGAAAAACGGACCACCTAATATGTATGGGTAAATGAAATACTAATAATACTAAATACTAATAATTCATGAAGAAAAATTTAATTATTCGAAGCAAAACCGCTATTAAAATCTGTTCGTTCGAATTTTAAAAAGACTGCATATACAGTTAATGTAACGGAAATAATAATATCAATAAAATAGCACTTTCATCCACACCGACATTTTTTAAAAGTATTTTGAAACGATATTATAAATGGAAAATACTAAACTTTTCACTTTTCGTATGATTTAAAATAACTGGAACTGACACTCGATTGAAATTGTCGAATTGCTACGAAAAATATTTTTCGGTAACGAACTACCTTGTAAGACCCAACACGTCTTACTCCGACACTTTATACCGGCCTACTGATTCCAAATTTCGTCATAAAACCTAACAATTAAGACTATAATCGGTTTTTCACTCGACTTCGACCGATCACCATGGAAACACTAATGACCGAGGGATTAACGAAAATTAAAAAAAATTTTTTCCTCTCGTTACGCTCGACGAATTTTCTCTTTTTTTTTATGTTTACGATCCCCGAACTATTCAGGTATACATATTTGTCCAGGTATATTTGACATGAATAATAGGTGTTGCAAGTTTATTTCACGTAAGCTGAGAAAATTTAGCGTGTTTAAGGACCTCCAGCCTGATTTTTCGAGAATCGAAAATAGGAAAATCTCAAAATTTCAAGTGGTGATGTATTTTCGTGACCTCGACGATATCAAATTCATAATAGGTAATTCCTGAAAATTTTTGCAAAACGAAATGAATTATTCAAACACCAATGTCATTATTTCCAAAGCAGCGCACGTTAAATTTTTTTTTAATGAGTAGAGATTAGCTAAAAGTTAATGCGCTCCACATAATACGCTCTATTCCAATGAATCGATTAGATGCCTCATGTCTTTTTAAATATAGGATGATATTTTATCGCAAAAATTTGTGTGAATAAAAAAAAGTTACTTATTCGAGGCAGGATCCAAGAATTCATATGGAAAAATTGAAGAAAAAACTGACTTTTCGATCCAGTTGCTCATTGATAGTCAAACTAAGGCTCAAAAAATTGGCAACTTTTTATCAAAAGCCAGATTCTAAATTTTACAAATTTAACGTGAAGAATTTACTTTTTGCTGGGATTCTCTATCCCATACATACTTAACACATGTTTTTATGGAAGAGCACAAAAAATTACAATTTTCAACAATGAATATACACATTTTGATTCACCTACATAATAAAACCCTCTAAAGTTTGACCCATCACATATTCAGATCACATCCAAGAACATTCGTGCAAATGTTTAAGAAAATATCTGTCAAAATTCATAGTTTTCACGAGAAAAACCTTAAATATGGCCAAGGTGAAAAGAGTGGTAAACTTTTTAAACATACAATACAGTCATACTTATCAGAACAATGACAACAATCGATTACGTTGAGTAATAACGAATATAAACGTATTTCCCATCAGCCAGGAGTAACGGTTTTCCGCGTCCCGAGAAAACCGAGTTTTCAATCGTATTAAATAATAATGGAAGCATGATTGCAATATACCATGCAGAGCGAGGCTCATTCAAGTAGAAAACAGGGAGAGAAATTTACTGAGGGATGAATTTGAGCAGCAACGGTTATCGTTCATCTGTATAGATGAAACGGTGGAAATGGTTGGAAACCGTAGCAAATGGTGGCGGAAGGGAATTCGGATTATGCGCGCGACCCCGATTGAATTATACGCGCGAGGCTCGACATGACCTCCAATCATTTTCTGAATACGACCTACCTTCATTATTTCAGTGAATATACCCTGATTATATAATAAATACGCGTACGACTTTTCTCCCTGTCCATCTAACTTTGATCCTGTTCTTTCTTTCTTTCTCTCTCTCTCTCTCTCTCACTCTCGCAAATTAATATGTATACCTCTATATGAGCCATCTAACGAAATTATTGCGCCTTTGACGTATCAGCGAATGAAAATTAATTACGAAAATTTGCCAGCTATCGATGCTGTTTAATCAAAACTTTTTCAAGGTTTATTGAATTGATTAAGTCCAAAAAATGTCGAGAGTCCACGGCAGAGACTCGAGGCAAGTATATTTACAGTCGAGAGCAGCCACGATGACTCTTATATTATCCCCAAACTAATTTATTTTGACAGATTTTGACTATTACAAATTATCAATAATTTCTTTATATGAATTATACTACCTTATATGGATGTAAGGTAGTATATGGTTAATTTCACACTTATATATCATAATTTTCTAAAAAATTAATTACAACATTTTTCTAGAACTTATCAAACTAATTTATTCATCGTAAAGAACACCAAAATAGACAAATAAACAAAAAGTTTCAAAATTTTTAAGTAGTGCATTTTTTTCTCATGTTTATGACAAATTCTGTCGAACTTTCACTACGAAACTTTGTACGATAAAATTTTTCAAAATTTGTCACAAAGATTTTTCACAGCTTATAAAAAAGGAAAGCAAACACACACGCAAATCCTTGAAATATTCAAAGAGTGTACTTTATTTCTCACACAAAAACTCCATCTAACTTTCACTTAAAAAAACGCAATAAATTTCGTATTGGGAAGAAAAGAAAGAGCGTCGAGGGATGAAGAAAGGAATAAAGGGAAAAACTAATGTTTCGTAGCTACAACGTTATCTCGGTGCTCCGCGAGTCTCGGGGATAAAGTTTCGCGGAGAACGAGGAAACTGGAATTGGAAAGGGAACATTTACTTTGAAGGAATTTTCAAGCATTGTGCTCACCGAATGATAGATATTTGACCATCGCCTAGAGTAAAGTACGAGAAAAAGTAAAATGTGAAAAATGGAGAATAAAAAAAAACAGATGAGAGAGAGAGAGAGAGTTGATAGAAAAATAGAGAAAAATAAAAAAAAGGAGGGGGAGGGAGGAAAAGGAGAAGAAGTGACGATATCGGAATTGAGAGGAAAAAGACAGGGAGAGTGAAAGAGTGAGGAATTGAAGTACATAGGACATAAAAAGAAAAGGAACAAGAATGCACGTCTGGCTACCGTTTTCCACCGAGATCCTCCAGGGTGTCTCCCAAGAAGACTCTGTTCGTACGAACGTCCCTGAGGACATCCAGGACTGTTCCCAGGATCTAATTTTCCGGAAAAGCGTTCGCCGCGATATCTCTTGTGGTCTGCCGGTTAAAGTTACAGCGCAGACAAGTGGGCGTGCTGCTCTTTCATCGCCGAGCAAATCAAACACAAATACAAAAATAAAGACACCTTGAAATATTCTCACGTTATTGCACCGGAATGAGATTTTCAGGTGAAAAAGAATCTCTGCTTGTCATTCATTCAACTAACTTTCTGTTTTCTATTCTCTATGTATTTTTCATTCTGTGTAGTCATCTACATCAGTGTGAAAAAAAATCTAGAAGAACAATCACTGAAAGATAATATCATATTGTTTATTGATGTTTTTCAAAATACAATCAATAATTGGAAATATCAATTTTATGCTTCTGGGTGAAAAAAGGTATTATTTATGGTGTATTTTCAAGGAATTCTCATTTGTATTCTGGTTAGTTTTATGAGAAACAGATTAATCATGTATGAACGATAATTTAAAAAATATGAGATTTGGATTATTTTTTTTATATGTTATTTTTAAATAAGCATATGCAACATTTTTTGCCAAATTTGTAATCGTTTTACTTTGTAATGGTTTTTGAAAATGACTCAAGAGAGTTATCCAATATTCTAATTTTTCTGAGATTTAGCATAATACTTTCTGTAAAAAATTCGTACATCTTTTCTGAACATTTATTTAAAAATATGACATTTTTTGAATTTTTAAAATATATATTTGAATTTTTTATATATAGATGGTAATTTAAAAAGGTTCACTCTACGAGAATGAAGTTTTTAATTGATAATTATGCAAACTGGGATACAAATAATTAGCAATTTTTTGGTAACAAAAAAAACTGAGTTTTTTGAATTAAATGAAAAGAATTTATTATTTACTATTTTTTGACTCATACATATCTTTCAACTGCGAACCATTAATGAATATTGAATAATGCCATATTGAGATTTAGGACTCGTTTATCATATATTTATCATAAATTTTTCAAAACACTTGAAAAGTTAATAACTTTCGTTGCTTATAATTGTGTCTAAAATATTTCATTTCACGAAACGTTGAGTGTACTTTCTTAAAATTCATAAGAAATGACTAAATTATATGAATCTTAAGATAGTTGCATTGAAGCGAAGAAAAACTTTTTGGCTTTTTGTCTCATTAATATGTTAATTTAATTCGAGGTACATTATCTGTATTTGATAAAATTTTATAAAGTTTTTGATGAATTTTTTTGTATCTTATCATGGTAATATGCAATATATATACCAATGGCTCATGATGAAAGTTCACGTCTGTTTCGTGAGATGAACGCGAGAGACATAATTTTTTGCAAGCTGGTTATTTTTTGTGTTCTTCAGAGGCGGTAGTTGAGTTTTAAAAAATAGGAT